>AWOL01S0010253.1:151016-259076 GCA_000715115.1 Nicotiana otophora | reverse complement strand
TCGGGATCTATTCTTCTTGCATTACATTATCAGCATCAACAAGTCGCCTTCCACTTGAGGTGGCTGCATTCCCACCTCTTCCACTTCTTGTTATAACCGCCATAGCATGCCCCATATTGTTATCACCCTTTGGGTTTACCACCGTGTCACTTGTTAGTGCACCCTTAGGAAAAGAATTTAGAGCTTGAGAGATTTACCCCATTGAACTTCTAGATTGCAGATTGATGTGTTATGTGAGGCAAGTTGGGCATATGAAAGGGCATTATTTTGGTGTATTGCTCAGTTGTTGATACATTGGGGGCCTTTGTAAACCTGACCCCCCGGCGGCCTTGATTGTTACCCCAACCATGTTGGTTGTTGCCTCTCCAATTTCCTTGGTTGTTTCCACTAAAGTTTTCTTGATTGTTGTTGCTATGCCAATTCCCTTGATTGTTAGAATTCCAATTGCCATGATTGTTTTGTTGTCACCATTGTTGTTGGTTTGGGCCTTGGAAGTTGTTTCATTGCCCTTGAAAATTGTTGACATATTGCACTTCCTCCTCTTGCTCATTATAAGAATCTTCTTGAACAAAACCTCCATCACCTTGCATATAGTTCTCCATTTGGGTTTTCATTTGTGGACCGTTAGTCCTCTTCTTGTTCACCATAACATTAACTCTCTCCATAGCATGAACTTTCTTAGGGGATTGCACTTGATTTAGTTCAGCCTTTGTTAGTTGAGTCATGGTAGTGGTAAATTCAGCAATGGCTTGCCCATGGTCTTGCAATTATCTGTGGAGGTGGATCATATTCGGATCACCTCATGGGACATTGGTACGGGATTGCCAAGCCGATGACGTCTTCACCATATCATCTAGAATGTCACACGCCTCCGCATAAGGCCAATGACTAGTTGATTCACTACACATTATTTGGTTGTGTTAATCCCATGAAAAAAGGTTTGTTGCAACGTGTTTTTCGTCATATCGTTGCTAGTACATTCCTTAACTATTGTTCCATAGTGCTACCAAATTTCGTGTAGTGGTTTATTCGGGTCTTATTTGAATTACAAGATCTCATCTAGAAGTGTATCCCTGTGCCCGTGAGAGAAAAACGTAGCAATGAACTTGGCCGCCAACTCATCCTAAGTGTGAATTGAATGGTTCAGCAAACGTTCCAACCAATCTAAAGATTTCCCCCGTAGAGAGAAGGGGAAAAGCCTTAGCCTCAATGCATCCTCGGAAACATTAGTTTTCTTGCTCCCCCAACATGTATCTATAAAGCCTTTCAAACGTTTGTAAGCATTTTGAGTTAGAGCACCGGTAAGGAAACCCCGTTGCTCAAGCAAAGTAAGCATCACATTGGTGATTTGAAAGTTGCCCGCCCTAATACGGGGAGGGACTATTGCACTAGCATAACCTTCGTTGGGCAATATATGGTGTGGAGATGCTTGTGGTGGATATGGTAGAGGCGGGGGTGGAACNAATATATGGTGTGGAGATGCTTGTGATGGATATGGTGGAGGCGGGGGTGGAACGTGCATGTTGTCTTGTGGTCCCCAGCCTCTTTGTTGTGGCACTTGACGTACCTCATCGAGTTGTTCCTCCTCACCATCCAAGTCCCCCAAAGGCATATTTCCGAGCTCATTGTTTTCCATGATTGTATGTAAGATTTCTTAAACACGTTCGAAACACAAAAGGGAAAGAAGATATGCCAAAAACACACTCAAATATATAGCTAACATCGTTTAGGCTCCCCGGCACCGGCGCGAAAAATGGATCCACTCCCAATCCACACTCAACATTGAGTGGAAGAGATCATTGGAAGAATAGTACTCAACTATGAGTCGGGGTCGATTTTCTCAGCGAGCTAAAAATGGGTGTTGGAGTATACTTGATGCGTGCTTAAATATACTTCCAATCAAGCTGGTTTTGCTAATTTATTTTATAAACTACACTATCAATGATCAACTAGAGAAACATAATTAGACATTGACTAATTGTTTATTGTTTTTTTCAAATAGGCAAAAAGGCCTAGGGATGTAACCTTTGCCTAGGTTTTCGACTAATGGGGTGTATCAACTAGAGAAACAAAATTAGACACTTGTTTTAGTAATTGGGGTGTATTATAGCTCTTAACTCTAAGTTATCCACTCAATTGCTCTCAACCATAGAGTGATTTTGCTCAATTTGGCTTTCTCAAGCCCAAATGAGTATCAAGCTAAATGGTTGATATGAGCTCATGTCGGGTTTTCCCTATCTCTAGTTCAAACCCTTTATTTAGGCTATTCAAATACTTGACTAGACCAATTTCTTGTTAGCCAAGTTTTCCTGGACTGGGTCCCTCTTTCTCAAGTAAAGACCAAGTCAAAAAGGCATGAATAAATATTTGCAACCATTAATTCTAATATAAAAGTATGAACAAAGCTAAATAACAAACACCCAATCATAAGCAAGCATTAAATTAGATACCCATAAGGTTTACACACTAGGGTTCGGTCAAAAACCTAGTAAGTATCTAGCTTCTCATAGTAGAAAATGAAGATAAGAAAGAAGAAACACTAATTAAAGACATAATATAAAATCAAAACGATAAACTATGATGTTTTTTTCTCAAAAGGATCAAGAATTACCCAAAATGGTAAACTACAATGGCTACGGCTAAGAAAACTTCAAAACTCTACCTAAAAAGTGATTTCCGTCTATTTATAGTGGCCCAAAATTTGCTGATGAAAATGCCCTTCGGGAGTTTCTACGGCCGTACAATTCCATGTGTGGTCCACACATTGCTTGAGTCTGTAGGTGGAGAGATTCTTCTGCGGCACAATTTGATTTGCGGCTGCACTTCAGCTTCTACGGTCGCACAAATCATGTGTGGTATGCAGTTCTGGCAAGGCTTCAGTCTTGGTCATTTTGCACTCTCTGAACTTTTTGATTCTTGTCAGTACGACCATGTTCTACTGCCGTACAAATTGTGTGTGTTCCATACTTCTCTTCAATCACTTTTGGGCTTCTTTGTTAGATCTGCGGCCGCATAGAGAATTTTGCGGTCAACACTTTCTTCTACGGCCGTAGAAATACTTTTGCAAACTACACTTCTGGTATGCTGCGCTCCTTCTTGCCTTGTGAGCCGGAACACTCCTTTTTGAGTGAATTTCTTCATTTGCGTCAAAATCTCCAATATTCCTGCAATCTGCACACTTTCATTAGTTTTGGAAACATTAATCAACATTTCTGGACTAAAACTAAAGCATGAAGGTACTAAAGTGGTCAAAATCCACACTTATCAATATACCACAAGCAGGAAGACCATAACCAAGGTGCTATCAACCATTTAACACCAAGGGAGATCTCACTTGAATTCCGCCACAAGGCCCAAATAGAACCACATCATGTGTGTAAATAGTCAACAGTCTCATAAATCATTGTAGCATAGGAGAGTAATACATGAAAAATATAAGAAAAAGAATATGATAAACTCTAATATATGGCACTCCCTCAATAATAAATGTGCTGAATAAATAAAGCCAACCCAATGTAGAACACACATTCTCATTAGACCTACCAATGGCCTCAAAATCAATTCTGATACGCACAAAATAGGTAGAGAACCTCCGGAAATCCCACATTAACCTATCCATAACACATTCACTCAGTTGTCAACCTCTCAACATACCGTCACCGTCTACAACCAACGAACAATCTGCTTTTAAGAACCCTCATAGTCTTTAAATTCCTAGAATACAAGAATATCCACGTCCCATCCCAACTCCACCACTCAAATGAACGATACATACCTTATACACAATCACCTCACAATAAATATTTCCATAATTCTTCCGTGCCACATAGCAAAATCTGAATATCAGTAGTCAACCAACAACCAGGCGATTACCATAATACAAGTCAAGCATTTGCAAGTCACACACAATGCGCCTTCTGAAATATGCACCATTATCAGGTGATACATACAGTGCCAACATCCTTCTAAGTGTCTCAAAACGTCAATGCTGTCTAGAACTCCTGACCTTCAATTCAAATATGAACCGCAATCTCGTACATGCAAACCTTAATCCCACACGTCGCACCGCATCTATCACACCATCATAAGAAAAACACGAGAACCCCATTATCATCCCGGAATTACAAGTTGGACATATATTCTGTCAGTCAGAAACCTTCCACTTTACCCCTATCCAAGAAAGAATCACAACACCCAACATATTCCTCATCGCCATCGAAAACGTCCGCCCCAAGACGTGGTTGAAATCATTGGGAGTTCTTGAAACACATTAGCACAAAACCAAGCCATCAGAACCGATGAAATGTATTACCATGCCAACCGAATTACAACCAAGCTGACCCCATTATTTTAATTATCCTCGACTTGCCTTCAAGTTAACATCTCTTGTTGCCAGTACACTATGATCCTTAACCAAAGCTCATCACAAGATATCCTAGAATGAATCCAAGTTATCCTAAAAACCATAAGACATCGTATTCCCTCTTAATAATCCAATAATACCACAACCAAAATACCAACACCAAAGAGACCTTTTGTGAATTTGAAGTTGTTTCTTTAACCTTTGAAGTGCTGAAATGTAAAATCATCAATGATACATAAATTTTAAACTGATTAGAACTTTTTTGAAAGTCATCCACTCTACTGTAATCTCAAATGCACTGCCAATACGAGACGAACGACTTGTGCTCAATCAGCACCAAAATACCGCATGAAGAAACCCCATCTTACGAAACTGTGTGAATCCCTTCTCTATGCATACTACATCCACCACGAATAACAAATCCGAATCATTCCAAGATTTCCAATATGCCCACAAAGAATAGCACATCATGCATCCAACCATTTCCTCATTCGAGCCATCTTCGAAATCAACCTCTTCAAGTCATAACCGATCCATAAATATGCCTCAGACCAAATCTGCTAGGACGTTTTATGTTTATCATATTATCATTTGTATACATGGATAACTCGTGCATTATAGAATGTCTCAAGCACACATTGTGGTGACTGAGTTAGAATGGTAATTGAAATTGTGATTTTGTTGATGTCTCACATGAGACATCCTAGCCGATCGGGTCGTGATCGGATGCCATGCCGCACATATGGTGGTGAATGTGTTGGAAAGCTTAATCAAAATTGTGAATAGTGGTATACCGGTACCAAATATTTCCCAACTTAAAATTTTGAAATTTATTTAAAACTTATCTTATCTCTAACTTGATATTTGGTAATTGTTTGAGGCTTTAACTGATATTACGACTTTCCTTACTTGCATTACTGCTCATTTCTTTGAGAGAGTGTTTAGTATATATACTAGTACTATTCAACAGTACTAACATCCCTTTTGCCGGGGGTAATCCATCTTTAATTAATGCAGGTGGTTCCACAGCAGGCGACATTGATAAGCGATAGCACTACACTCTTTTTCAAGCTGATTTGGTAAGCCCCACTTCACTTGGGGTCATTTACCTTTTGTTAATTTTATCACCATGTTTTGAGGTATAGCCGGAGCCTTGTTGCCGACACTATCATTGTAATAGAGGCTTCGTAGACATAGCATGAGTGGTATGTTGGTATGGGGAATGTCAAATTGGTAATATTGTAATTATGTCACACGTTCCATATCAAACTATGAAAGAGTATGTATTTTGAAACATATAAATGATGTAACTACTGATAACGAGTTTGAGTTGTTGTTTACTTGATCCTCCTCACCGCTTAATTAATAAATTGGATTTTACTATTATTCTTGAATAAGTTCGGGTAGAAGGTAATATACATGATTGCTCGGTCGGGTTATCTCGGTTGAGCGCCGGTCGCGCACCCAGAGTTTGGGGCGTGACACTTGCTTTCGTGGTTTCTCGGTCTTCTCTGTATGAGAGAATTAGAGCGCGCCAGTTCGATGACCCCTATTTGTTTGCCCTTAAGGATACAATGCAGCACGGGGATCCCAATGAGGTTTCTATTAGAGATGATGAGGTGTTGCGGATGTAGGGCCGGATATGTGTGCCCAATATGGATGGGATTGATGAGTCTATCCTTAAGGATGCTCACACTTCGCGGTATTCCATTAATCCAGGTGTCACCAAGATGTATCAGAATTTGAGTCAACACTATTGGTGGAGAAGAATGAAGTAAGATATAGTAGAGTATATGGCTCGGTGTTTGAGCTATCAGCAGGTGAAGTGCGAGCATTAGAGGTGGGGCGATTTGTTTCAGAGACTTGATATTCCAGAGTGGAAGTGGGATCGTATTACCATGTATTTTGTTGTTGGGCTTCCACAGACTTTGAAGAAATTTGATGCAGTGTGGGTTATTATGGATAGACTGACCAAGTCTGCACACTTCGTTTTGGTTGTGCCTACCTATTCTTCAGAGCAGCTAGCTCAGATCTATATCCGTGAGATTGTTTGTCTCCGTTGTGTGCCAGTGTACATTATATCCAATCGAGGCACGCTCTTCACATTGTATTTTTGGAGAGCTGTGCAGTGTGAGTTAGGCAAACAAGTTGAGTTGAGTAGAACATTTCAAACCCCAGACAGACGGGCTGTCCGAGCGCACCATTCTGATCTTGGAGGATATGCTATGTGCCTGTGTTATGGATTTCGGGGGTTCATGGGATCCGTTTCTACTGCCTGTAGAGTCTGCCTACAACAATAGCTACCTATCGAGTATTTAGATGGCTCCTTAGAAAGCCTTATTGTCACAATCCAAATCGGAGGGCCGCGAAGGGGACCTTGTGCCTTACTCAACCGAGTACCAACGTAACATATCTTTCTTATCACACCGTTATGGGTAAATAGGACAGAAGGGCCGTCATGAGATAACCAGAATAAAACGTAGATGAATACTCGACATATGACATCCAGCATGATATAGAAACTTACACATGTGACATAAGTGCCTATAAGGGCGACATGATCATTTGTACACTCAATACATAGGCCGATAAGGCCATACAAGTACCCATATACATGACATCTGTCTACAAGCCTCTAAGAGTACATACAAATCATAATGGTCGGGACAAGGCCTCGCCATACCAATCAATACATGCCTAGAGCATACTTACCAAATAGAAAACTCCGGAACAAGTGGAGTTCACCAACACCTTACACTGAGCACATAGCCTACTAGGAAGACTGTCAACCTGTCTATCGGGACTTACGGGCTTTAAATGTAAGCAATTACTTTCCCTGGTCGTTCTACCACTTGTTGCATGGATACTTAGCTTATATTAGTGCCCGCAAATACTGGAATTCCTTGTAACTCATATGATTTCAAATATCACTTTTGAGTTCCGTTCATTAGTCACGATAGGTGCCACTTTCTTATGGAGTGCATCCAATGTTGTAGTGAGATTGTTGTTACAAGACCATTTCTTCTTCAAGTTACTATGCTTAGGTTGAAGCTTTCTTCCTTATTTCCTCGGCTAGTCTTTCCTTATAGTACTTAGGGGAGATCCTTTGAGTCTTGTAAAGCTGCGAGCTTATTACATCATATACCGAATGGGAGGTGCCTTGGTGTATGTTGTTTGCTGATGATATAGTTCTGTATGATTAGATAATAGGCGGCGTTAACGAGAGGTTGGTGATTTGGAGATAGACCCTCGAGTCTAAAGGTTTGAAGTTGAGTAGGACTAATACTGAATATCTGGAGTGCAAGTTCAGCGACGTGACGTGAGAAGCATACTTGGACGTGAGGCTTGACTCACAAATATTATCAAAGAGAGGTAGTTTCAAATACCTTGGGTCCATTATGCAGGGGGTGGGGAGATAGATTAGGATGTCACGCATCATATATGGGTGGGGTGGATGAAATGAAGGTTATCGTCTGCAGTACTGTGTGACAAGAATGTGCCACTGAAACTTAAGGGCAAGTTCTATAGAGAGGTGGCTAGACTGGCCATATATTATGGGGTAGAGTGTTGGCGAGTCAATAATTCCCATATCTAGAAGATGAAAGTAGCAGAGATGAGGTTGTTTAAATGGATGTGTGGGCACACTAGGTTGGATAAGATTAGGAATGAAAATATTCAGGAGAAATTTGGCCCATTTCCATAGATGACAAGATGCGAGAAGCGAGGGTTAAATGGTTCGGGCACGTGCGGATGAGAAGCCAAGATGTTTCGGTTAGGAGGTTTGAGCGGTTGGCTTTGGTGGTTTTGAGAAGAGTAGAGGGAGGCCTAAGAATTATTTGGTTGAAGTGATCAGGCAGGACACGAGTTAACTTCAAATTTTCGAGGACATGGCTCTTTATAGGAAGGTGTGGAGGTCGAGCATTAAGGTTGAAGGTTAGGAAAGAGTCGACATTTTTCTCTTTCGTTCCGAAGAGGGGATTAGTATCTTAAGGTATTGTCTTGGACTATTAGTGGTGTATGTTAACTACACACTATTTTGCTATTTATTCACTGTACTGTGGCGTCATTAATGGTTGTTGTTATTACTTTTCCATCAATTTTCTTTTTCCTATGATGCTTATATTATTTTTTTGATTTTTCTTGCTGTCACAAACTCTTTTGTCTATTTTTGTCTCCTTGAGTTGAGGGTCTGCTCGAAATAGCCTCTCTAACCCTTTTGGGTAAGGGTAAGGTCTAAGTACATTCTAACCTCGCAGACCCCATCTGTGGGATTTTAATGGCTTGTTGTTGTTGACAAAATTTCCCAAAAGTTCTCTTCAAATTCCATGGATTAGATGCTAAATCTCCTAAACAATCATGTTATGTAATAAAAAAGGATCAAAATCACTTACCCAATAGTTTGTATGAAAATTACTATGTAATATCGCCTTCCACCGAGTTTATGGCTCAAAAATGTTATGAATGAAGCTAAGTCCCGAAATACACTACATATAATCAGCTGCAAATGTCGCATTTGCAACAAGAGGTTCGCAAATGCGACACAGGTATGACAAATGTAAAGCCTACCCCAACCCTGAGCCTATCGTAAATGTGACAACTTGTCCGCAAATGCGAACCTAGCAGGCTCGCAAGTGCTTGAAAGCAATCGCAAAAGCGGCCTGTTCTAGTTCCAACTCCTCATTAAAAATACATAACCCATCGCAAATGCGATATTAGTTCCAAAATTGCAAAAGTTGTCCTCTAGCGCAACATCACAAAAGCGAGCAGGATCTCATAAATGCGGTAATCGCAAATGCGACCATTTCCTCGCATTTTCATGGAGTTGGTCCACGTATGTTATGTACGCATACGACAGTACTAACGTCACTTTTTCTTGTTACAGATACACTTCTGGAATTTGGAGAATCTTTCATTAATCAAAACACAACATAATTTGTGCTGCGATTCTTTTTCAAGGATTTTGTTTGATTCGGGTGTAGTTAGTTTTTTCTTTATAGAAGTAGGAAACCTTGTGCTATGATTTGAAATGAAAGCAATATTTCTTGACTTTATTATGCCTTGAGAATAGTGAGTGCTTTAGTTGTGATGCTTAGGCTCAGTTTTTCATATAAGTGCCTTAAATGGTATGAGCTTAACTTTACTTAACTGCTTTGACTAGAGTGTCTTGATAAGCCGATCTTGAGTGAGTTATATGCCATGTGTGTGTGAGGTTTTGTGTTATTATATGCATTTCATTTGATGTATAGAACTTGCCACGTGTGCTTGCAAAGCGAAATAGTAGTTTTGTTCAGTCTTAGAAATGATATAGGCATTTCTTTGTTGAGCCAGTTATATGCTTTTAACCATCTAATTGTTATGTATCTTAGTTAACCCCTTTGAGCATGTAATCCTGTTTCTTTGGCAACCACATTAGAAGCTTTACTCATTTGTTTGAATTGACCATCTATTTGAACCTTGTACCTCTCGTGAGCACTTGAAATTATTATGAACTTTGTAAAAGTTGAAGTATGGGGTGGCTGGTTTGGCTTTTGAGTGGAACTAATGAAATAAGGAGAAAGGTTCACTGTTTTGAAAGACACTTGAATTGAAAAAAGAAAGAAAACATAGTTATATTGTTGTGAAAAACTTTCATGGATAAGTCGTAACTATTGATGTAATTGTGCTTAAATAATTTGGGAGTTGATGTATACTGATGTGAAGGTGGAGTTTTGGTTTGACATAAGTGTGGGGTTTTGAATGTTAGAGTACATGTATTAAAGTGCCTAGGGAGGTATAGTCACTCTTATATCTAAATGTATCATACCCATCCCGTAGCCTACATTACAACCAATTAAAGTCCTACTTGATCCTTGACTGAATGAACTCGATTAGTAGAGTAGTACACTACATGGAAGCTTATGGTTCATCTTTTGTGGCATATCAATGTTGTTTTTGAGAGTGAGCAAATTTTTTCTATCTTAAGTTCCTAATTATTTTTAAATTTTATTGTGTGGAACTACTCTCTATTGTTGTGTGTGGGCACATGATTCAAGAAGGAAAGACAATGTCGTTGACTTCTATGTTACAGTAAGTGAGTGGGTTATAAATAATGCGTGGTTATTTAGAGTCAAATCCTGAGGTGAATATGTTACACTATTGTGCTTACGCATTAAACCGTTTGTCGATATGACATCAGAGTATAGAGATATTCGCATATTCGCGAGACTACACTAGCAGCTCCCAATGGGACCCACTTAGGTTGTGGACGACCCTTGAACATTTTAACGAGGTTGGACGCCTCATTTTTGGCTATTTTCGACCAAGATAATTTCCCAAACTCTCTCAATACCTCTCTAACAACTCTTCAAGGTTCCAAGTCTAATCCAAGGTGGTTTTACCTAGACCTATCTTCAAAAGTTAGCCTAAGTGATGAAAAGAGTCTCTATGGTGTTGTGATGCCATTAAGGGTGCTTGTAAGCTAAAGGAAGCTTTCGTTCGAGTTTTTCTAATTATTTAAGGTATGTATAACACTCTATTTCATGGGCTTAAGCTTATATATGCGTTGGTTAAGTTATTTGGATGAAGAATTACAAGGTAGAACTTGAAGTTGTATAAGAAGTTGTTGTATCTTATTAGACTATTTTGGAGTTCTGTATATGACTTCATATGGGTGGAAATCGTGGGGAATGGCTTGGTTATAATGTTCGTTTTATAGTAAATCACGATGATAAGGTACCGAGTCAGGTACCTTATTTCCATACCCTATTTCTCAAAATACACAAATCAATACTAGTACTGTCGTAATTTTCACTCCTTATTTCCACACCCTATTTCTCAAAATCCTTCGCGAACGTGATGAAGGAAACCAGAAACACTGAAAACCAGCAATCTTCATACACGAACAAATGGTCCGAACATAATCCGAAATACACCCGGGCCCCCCAGGAACCCGTCCGAACATACCAACAAGTCCTAAAACACGATACGAACTTGCGCGAAGCCTCAAATCACATCAAACAACACCAAAATCATGAATCGCACATTGATTCAGGCCTAATGAACTAATGAACTTCCAACTTATAAAACAAATGCCGAAACACACCAAACCAACTCCAAATGACCTCATATTTTGCACACAAGTCAAAAATGACATAACATACCTATTTCAAGTTATTGAACAAAAATCATGACCCAATATCAATTCGGTACATATTGGAGGGACTGTTGGGACCCATAGTGGTCATTTCTTGTTGTTGACTTACTGATTGCATTGATATTTCGTACTCAGTCATATTCATTCATTTCATATCTTATCAAAGTCTCTGTTGTTATTAATTGATGCATCATATCATTGTATTCGGGCTAGTATCATGACATTGTGAGCCCGTGAGAGAGAGACTGGAGAGATTGATGACTGAGTGAGGTCGAGTGCCTGATTATGAGTAACATATATAGGGACGGGCTGCACGCCGTAGTGGTTATACTGATTTATAATAGCGCTTGGGATAAAGGAGCCCCTCCGGAGTTTGCACACACCCCCAGTGAGCGCGGTTGATATTATTGAGGGATGGATCTTCCCTAGACATGGATCTTGTCCGATCTTAGACTCCTCTGAGCTCATTCAGGCTATACTGAGATTCGTATAACTTAAGGAAACCATCAGCTCTCTTGTTTTGAGGTGCTTAATCCCGAGGCCTTACCTATTCATGTAACCTTCTCAGGTGAGAGTGTGTAATATGAATATGTCTGGGGATTCATCGCACGATCAAGAACATGTACGCATATGATGTTACATTAGCACTATTGGCCCCCAGAAAAAGGTGGTGTAATTGTCCTACTTAGGGCATGCTTACCTTTTTACCCTCTCCCCTATACTTAAAACACCTTCAAACAGTCTATAATATAACGTCCCTCTGAGGGAATCCCATCATATGCGTACACATCGATCATCATAACCTATAATTAGTCTAAAACCGTCAATGCTGTCTAGAACTCCTGACCTTCAATTCAAATATGCACCGCAATTTTGTACATGTAAACCTTAATCCCACATGTCGCACCGCATCTATCACGACATCATAAGAAAAATATGAGAACTCCATTATCATCTCGGAATTACAAGCCGGACACATATTCTGTCAGTCAGAAACCTTCCACTTGACCCATATCCAAGAAAGAATCACAACACCCAACATATTCCTCAGTCGCTATCAAAAACATCCGCCCAAGCCATGGTTGAAATCATTGGCAGCTCTTGAAACACATTAGCACAAAACCAAGCCATCAGAACTGATGAAATGTATTACCATGTCAACCCGAATCACAACCAAGCTGACCCAATTCTTTAAATTATCCTCGACTTGCCTTCAAGTTAACATTTCTTGTGGCCAGTACACTACGATCCTTAACAAAAGCTCATCACAAGATATCCTAGCATGAATCCACGTTATCCTAAATCCCATAAGACATCTTATTCCCTCTTAATAATCCAATAATACCACAACAAAAATGCCAACACCAAAGAGACTTTTTTTGAAGATATTCTACCCCTGGCTCAACTCATACGATAGTACTAGTATGCCCTAAGTGGGCCATGCCAGCCTCCCTTTGTCATGGAGTTCACCTACCTCAGAAGGTCAATTGAGCACCTTCAAACTTAATGATGTTCAAATTCCGGAACAAATACACCCTATTTATTGTTAGGCATTATTACATCTATCACACAATCATATTTACGTGTGGAAATTCTATCATTGATGATGCGGGTGAACACCCGATGGGGTGAGGATATTACACTGATTACTACATCGCCTAATTGTGCCAACCGAAAGCCTGTAAATCCCGATAGACAGGTTGACAGTCCTCCTAGTAGGCTATCTGCTCAGTGTAAGGTGTTGGTCCACTCCACTTGCTCCGGAGTTTAATATTTGGTCAGTATTCTCAGGGCATGTATTGATTGGTATGGCGGGGCCTTGTCCCGACCATTATGATTTTTATGTACTTTTAGAGTCTTGTAGACATATGTCATGTATATGGGTACTTCTATGGCCTTGTCAGCCTATGTATTGAGTGTACAAATGATCATGTCTCCCTTATAGGCCCTTATGTCACATGTGTAAGTTTCTATATCATGCTGGATCGTCATATGTCGAGTATTCATTTACGTTTTATTCTGGTTATCTCATGACGGCCCTTCTGTCCTATTTACCCATGATGATGTGATAAGAAAGATACGTTACGTTGGTTCGCAGTTGAGTAAGGCACAAGGTCCCCTTCGCGGCCCTCCGATTTGAGTTGTGACAATAAGGCCTTCTAAGGAGCCATCTAAATACTCGATAAGTACCGAGTAAATCCAGCATATATATATATATATATATATATATATATATATATGTGTGTGTGTGTGTTTGTGTGTGTGTATGTAAGGGTGTATGTGGATCAGGTTGCATGCCGCAACAAGCCTTATGGATTTATATATATGGATTGGGTTGCGTGCTACAACATGCCTTATGGCTATTTGTGGATCGGGGTGCACGCCGCAATAGGTATCGCACAGTGTTGAGTGATTGAGCGTGACGAGCGAGAATTGAGACGGGCAGATAGAGTGCTCTGAGAGCGTGAGTAGTTGCGATTTCACTGTGTTGCATCACATTCGGTTCTAATATTGGCATGTGGCTATAGAGACGTCATACTTTTCTTATCAGTCATACTTGGCATAATTAATTTATGCTAAACTTAATTGTTGAACCTAGAAGCATGCCTACCTTTCTGCATAGTTAACTCTATATCTTTACTGTATTGTTGAGCTCGTCACTGTCTTTAGACCACATGTTAGATTTATTACTTACTGAGTTGGTTGTACTCACATTACACCATGCACCTCGTGTTCAAATCCAGGTGCTTCCGGTCATGGCGGTTGCTGATTTGCGAAGTCCAGACCTTCGGAGATCATCAAGGTAGCTGCTTGGCATTCGCAGACCTTGATTCTCTTCCCTTATCTTTAAATTTATTTATTCAGTTGTAATTTCTACATAGTGTACCAGACTTTATCATTTCGTATATGCTCATGTACTCAGTGACACCCCAGTTTTTTAAAGAATTTATGTATTTAGTAGAGTCTTGCGGATCGGTATGGAGACTTATGTACTTATCTTTGAGAGGTTGCCGAACCTTTAGGAAACTTCACATTCTTGTATTCTTATCGTGAGGATTTATTGATTCCGGGAACTGAATTTACTGTTATTCCATTCTCTCATAAATAATGAGGACACGTGCTACCAGACAGGACATACAGCCACCAGTACCACCAACTCGGGCCACGAGAGGTCGGGGCTACGGTAGGGGTAGAGGTGTAGCTCGTACAACAGCTAGAGCAGCATCTGCAGATCCACCATTTTCACCAGCTCAAGAGCAGGTTCCAGATGTTTTTGAGCCGGTGGAACCAGCTCAGGCAGCAACTGTGCCTATTGTGATTCAAGGCCTTCAGGAGGCTCTGGCCCAGATATTGACTGTTTGCACTTGTCTTGCTTAGGCGGTCTTACTTCCAGCTGCAACGGCCACTTCTTAGGCCGGGGGAGGTACTCAGACTCCTGCTACCCGTACTCTAGAGTAGGTGATGGAGGAACTTCAGACACTAGGGGTACTACTAGCCCAGCCGGTTGCAGCTGCTCAGCTCCAGGTGGGTCTCGTGATGGCTGATGATTAGTAGAGGAGACTAGATAGGTTCGGGAGACTCCAGCCTCCATCATTTAGAGGGGCTGAGTTAGAGGATACCGAGGACTTCTTGGATAAGTTCCAGTAGATTCTTCGCACGATAGGTATTCTTGGACTTCTTAGACAAGTGCCATTGAGGTCTCGTTCACTACTTTTCAATTTACTAGGACTACTTTCAGATGGTGGGAGGCCCATGAGAGACGCAGTTCAGTCGGTGTAGCACCACTTACATGGGCTGATGTTCGTGCCACAATCTCGTAGGGAAGAGCTGCGCAGACAGTTTGAGCAGCTATGTTAGGATGGCATGCTTGTGACCTTGTACGAGGTGAGGTTTTTAGAGTTGGCTCGTCACACCGTTTGGTTGGTTCCTACTGAGAGTGAGAGGATTAGGAGGTTCATTGATGGCCTCACCTATCAATTGCGTTTGGTTATGACTCGGGAGAGGGTATCTAGTGCTACGTTCGATGAGGTGGTTGACATTGCTCGACAGATAGAGATGGTCCGTAGTCAGGAGCGTGATGAGAGGGGGGCCAAGAGGCGTTGTGGTTCGGGTGGTTTCAATGATGTCCCTTCTGGGGGGAAGTCCCACCACAATATGTGTTGTTTATATAGGCTCGCATAGATTACTCGTCTAGTTCATTGTGGTGCATCATCTAGCCATGGTTCATACAGTGCCCGTCCAGGTCAGTCATCTCTCAGTGCTATCCCAGCTTAGAGTTCGTCCTGTGCTCCTTCAGTTCAAGGTTCATCTGCACCGGGTTCTTCTACTAGGAAATCTTGTTATCGGGTCCCGATCCAGTCCCCACTATCATTGTCAGATCAGGGTTGCTACGAGTGTGGAGAGTTTGGTCATATAAGTAAGCAGTGTCCCCGCCCAGCCAGCTCGTGGTGGAGCTTAGGCTGCTAGGGGTCGCCCTAGAGGGGGAGGTCGATCAGGTGGCAGTAAGACGCGATTTTATGCTATTCCTGCCTGGCCAGATGTTGTTGCTTCATATGCAGTGATCACAAGTATTGTCTCAGTATGCCACATGGATGCTTCTGTATTATTTGACCCTGGTTCCACTTATTTGTATGTATCATCATATTTTGCTTGTTATCCGGATATTCCCCGTGAGAACTTAGTTTCATCTATTCATGTATCTATGCCAGTGGGTGATACTATTGTTGTGGACCATGTATACCAGTCATGTGTAGTGACTATATGGGGATTTGAGACTAGAGTTGATCTCTTATTGCTTAGTATGGTTGATTTCGATGTGATCTTGGGTATGGATCGGTTGTCTCCATGTCATGCTATGTTGTATTGTTACTCCAAGACCGTGACGTTGGCGATGCTAGGGTTACCAAGGATCGAGTGGTGAGGTTCTCTAGATTATATTCCCAGCGGAGTGATTTCATATTTGAAGGCCCAACAGATGGTTGGGAAGGGGTGTCTATCATATTTGGCCTTTGTAGAAATGTTGGTGCTGATACTCCTACTATTGATTCTGTTCCGGGGATGCGAGATTTTTCGGATGTGTTTCATGCAGACATTTTGGGCATGCTGCCCGATAGGGATATTGACTTTGGTATTGACTTGGTGCCAGGTGCCAGGCACTCAGCCCGTTTCTATCCCTCCGTATCGTATGGCACCAGCTGAGTTGAAGGAATTGAAAGACCAGCTTCAAGAACTTCTTGATAAGGGGTTTAGTAGGCCCAGTGTGTCTCCTTGGGGTACACCAGTCCTGTTTGAGAAGAAGAATGATGGTACTATGCGGATGTGCATCGAATATCGGAAGTTGAACAATGTTACAATCAAGAACAAGTATCCTTTACCGCGTATTGATGATCTATTTGACCAGCTTCGGGGAGCAAGGGTGTTCATTAGGATTCATTTGAGGTCTTGGTATCACCAGTTGAAGATTCGGGACTCGGATTTTCAAAAGACAGCATTCAGGACCCGTTATGGTCATTATGAGTTCCTTGTGATGTCTTTTGCGCTGACCAACGCCCCAACAACATTCATGCATCTAATGAATAATGCATTTCAACCTTATCTCGACTCATTTATCATAGTATTCGTTGATGATATTCCGGTGTACTCTGGTAGCCAGGAGGAACATGCCTAGCATTTGAGGATTATGTTGCAGCGGTTGAGGGAGGAGAAGCTTTATTCCAAGCTCTCAAACTGTGAATTTTGGCTTAGTTAAGTGACGTTCTTGGGGCATGTAGTGTGCAGTGAGGGGATTAAGGTGGATCCGAAGAAGATAGAGGCATTTCAGAGATGGCCCAGACCGTCCTCAGCTACGGAGATTCGGTGTTTTCTCAACTTAGCCGGTTATTATCGTCACTTAGTTTATTGTTTCTCATCTATTACATTGACTTTGACCAAATTTACCTAGAAGGGTGCTACTTTCAGGTGGTCAGATGAGTGTGAATAGAGCTTTCAGAAGCTCAAGACTGCCTTGACCACAACTACAGTTCTAGTTCTACCTTTAGCTTCTAGTTCTTATACAGAGTATTGTGATGCTTCTCGGATTGGTATTGGGTGTATCTTGATGTAGGGAGCTATAGTAATTGCTTATGCTTCGCGTCAGTTGAAGCCCCATGAGAAGAACTACCATGTTCATGATTTGCAGTTGGCTGCAATCATTCATGCATTGATGATTTGGAGGCACTATCTCTATGGTGTGTCTTGTGAGGTGTTTACCGATCATCGGAGTCGCCAACACTTGTTCAAACAAAAGGATCTAAATTTAAGGCAGCGGAGATGGTTAAAGCTGCTAAAGGACTGATATTACCATTATATATCATTCCGGGAAGGCCAATTTGGTGGACGATACCTTAACTAGAAAGGAGTAAGTATGGGTAGCCTTGCATTCATTCATGTTGGTGAGGGACTGCTTGTAGTAGATGTTCATGCCTTGGCTAACCAGTTCGTGAGATTATATGTTTCGGAGCCCAGCCGGGTTCTAGCTTGTGTGGTTTCTCAGTCTTCCTTATATGATCGCATCAGAGAGCGCTAATATGATCATCCCCATTTGCTTTTCATTTTGGACACAGTTCAACATGGTAATGCATGATTGGGGATGATAGGGTATTGAGGATGCATGATCGGGTTGCACGCCGCAACAAGTCTTATGGATATATATATATGTTGATCGGGGTTGTGCACCGCAACGACCCTTATGGATATATGTGGATCGGGATGTATTCCGCAATAGGTATCATACAGTGTTGAGTGACTGAGCATGATGAGTGAGAATTGAGACAGGCAGATTGAATGATCTAAGAGCGTGAGTACTTGGGATTTCACTATGTTGCATCACATACGGTTCTCACATTGGCATGTAGCTATAGAGACGTAATACTTTGCTTATCAGTCTCATTTGGCATATTTCATCTATACTAAACTTAACTGTTGAACCTAGAAGCATGCCTACCTTTCTGCATTGTTAAACTCTGTATCTTTGCTGTATTGTTGAGCTCGTCACTATCTTCTGACCACAAGTTAGATTTGTTACTTATTGAGTTGGTTGTACTCACGCTACACCTTGCACCTCGTGTGCATATCCAGGTTCTTCCGGTCAAGGCGGTTGCTGATTTGCAGAGTCCAAACCTTCGGAAATCATCAAGGCAGCTGCTTGGTGTTCACCGACCTTGACTCTCTTCCCTTATCTTTTATTTTATTTATTCAGTTTTATTTTCTAGGCAGTGTACAAGATTTGTTATTTCGTAGATGCTTATGTACTTAATGACATCCTGGTTTCGGAAAGAATTTATGTATTGAGTTATGATTTCCCATCATGTTTTAAGAGATTTTTCTTTATTTAAACTGTTTCAGTATCTTTCAAAGATTGTAGTGTTGGAAATGTTTAAATAGTCGAATTGCCTAGTACCATGATAAGCGACATCATGATGAGTTGGTTTTGGGTCGTGACACTTTGTTCCTCCATAAATATTTGAACACAAATATTGACTTAGGACTTCAACAAATAATCTAGGCAAATAAACTCAACAGGTTCTTAGAAAGGAAACTTCTAAACACAAAATGTCTAAGACAGTGCCTCAAATAATTTAAAAAATGTAATTAGGTAAAACATATTCAACTCAAAGAAATGCACCAGTATGTCAACATAAAACATTATTTTATGACTGAAGCACTCAACTACGCAATATGATATAGATAGCAGCATGTGAAACATGCTTTAGGATTCAAGTATTCTCAACAAAACTAATAATGGTTAAAGACACAAGCAGTTTCAGAATAACACCAGACTTCTCAACCTAAAATGATTTGGAATTGAAGCAATCATTTAGGTAAAATTGCATAAACAATCAGAATATTAAAACATGCTTTAGGTTTCAAGAGTTTTCAGTAAGCTAATAACTATTAAAGGCATATAGAGCGTTATCATCACATATAATCATGGGACCCATCAAGTATTTTAAGATGGTTCAAGGCTCAGAAGGCAACTTATAATCATTTTACTCGTAATAACACATATAAGTTCATTGTTTCAACAAGCATAGTCAAATAAGAATCACAAAATTAAAAGTTGTTAACAATATACTCCTATAAGCATACTTTCTATGTTAAAGATGACTTCAAGCCTAGAATGTGATTCTATCTTATTTAAGATATTAGCTAGAGTGAGTACAAAATAAACACTCAAACATGTATTCATTTATTAGAATTCAACATGTATTCACTAACGTCTCGCAACAATGAACATAGTTCCTAACACTTAATGAGTTAGAAAATGCAATCTAAATCAGCCTAAACCAATTATGGCAGTCACCTACAAATTTACAAATACATAAACCAGAAAATTGCTCAAACTTCATAGGATATCCAATAGTTTATGACAAATATTTCAGAGTGTACAATTAGTCTTACAAAAGTCATGCTACATAGAGAACAAGGGAAAGTTAAGAGAGTAGGACAAAGTGAATCTTCATCAGATTATCCTGGAGCTTATACAAATAAAGATCTTATAGGCATGGTATTTATGAAAAATCAGATAGCCTTGTGACAATGTGGAATACCATCTATATCTAACATTAAAAAATCAAGCGAATGAAATCAGCAGAGGTCTAATCAAATATAGCATGATCAATATTAAATCCATGAAGTATAATTATGCTAAGTAAACCAATCTCACAAATATGCTTCATAACATGTTCATACCAATAAAGTAAGAAAACACGACTACTAACATAAAATTCAATACACATTAGGCTAATCAAAAAGAATAACTATACATGATAAGCCGTACACAAAATTCAATCATTGAAACAAAACTGAAAGTCCATTGAACTTCCTAAGTCTAGCAAATCAGGATTAGATTTAGCCGTTAAGGATTAGTACCTACAATCAGCTCAAGCACAATTAACCTCGACCAGAGATGAAAGAGAGAAAAGAAGAAACGATTATGAATAATAGACAGAGATTTTAACACTATTTTTGTAATTGCATTTACTCTAATTATTCGTTGTTAGATAAAGGCATTAAAGCCTTGTATTTGTAGCAAAAGAGTTGGGCTTTATGGTTCGAGATTTTTAACCCTCAAATTCAAAAGCGATAGAAGACAAGGAACAATGATGAACACTGATAAAAAATTTCATGACAAAATAAAGGGAGTAAGATGAAAAGTTTTGAAGATTTACCATCTCTGAAGTGATGAATGGACCAAACATTGAAGTCATCAGACTTCAAGACAATGCTTTTACGTAGAGGTCCTTGCGTTTGACCTCTGGGTCATCAAATGTCATAATGATGTCAAGATTCATCCGAATCTAGAGGTGCATGCAGGGTTTTAATGGCGGATTTGAATGGTTGAAGGTGTGATGATGTGATTCTATGGATTTCATGTTTCGGGCTAGGGTTTCGGTTTTTGAGATTTGGAAGGATATGATGAAAATGGGAATGGTGTTGGCTAGATTCTCAACTAACATGGATGATGGTGATCTCACAGTGGTCTCTCAGTGGACTTGCACTGATTAGTACATAGTTCAGAGAGGTTTTAGAGAAGAGAGGACAAGAGAACAGTGAGGAAAAATGGGTAATAGGGCAGCTAGTGGATGGGTAGAATGATTAGGGTTTGAGGGATTGGGTATGTAAAAAATGAGAGAATGAGTGTGAGCCATTGAATGGGGTGGATCAATGTCTTAGGATTTTTCGGACTGAAGATAAAAGGAAAATAATAATGGGAGACAAAACGGGAATCGTTAGATTGTTTTGATCTAACAATTGTGATTTATAGGAATGGAATTAATTATTAAAAGAAGAAAACACAATTAATCTGGACTATTGATAAATGTGATCAACTGTCCATGCGAGGTGTGTTTGTTTTGTGAGTACCTTTTAGACGCTGACGTGGCAAAATGCGATTGGTGGAGAAGATATGTCATGGATTGTCAAGTAGGAAAGGGCTGATGCATAGGTTTTGGGCCTGGAAGGGTCAAGGCTTTTTTTTGGGCCAATGTTTGGGCTTTGAAAGAGTGCAACTGAAAAATAAAATTAATCACATAGTCATCTTTATAAAAATTCATTAATTGAAAGTATAACCAATTTAAATCTTAACCCTTGTATCATAATAAAATTAATTAAACCTTTTTGATACCAATAAGACATACTGAAGTATAATTAACAAATTACTATATGTACGTGTATTTATAAGCTAATTTCACGTTATCAAAATAATTAATTTCGAATTAAATATTATAAAAGGGTGGATTGGTTAATTAGTAAAAATAATAGAGGTGACGTAACCACATTTCTTTTAGAATAAATTACTACTATATAATTATGGGCATATGACTAATATTAACAACTATTATTACTGTTATTTTTACTTATTATATATACTATATCTTTTAGAAAAATAGGTAACTTGAATAATAATTTTAAAAGTACTTTATTACGTCATTGTTGATCAAGAAGCGTAATAAATTGATTAGAAAAAGGGAGGGACAAATTTGTCTTCAATACTCGTGACCCAGTCCAATCATTCCAACGAATCCCAAAATATAACACGGACCTATAGGAGGCCTCAAATCACACAAAATAACATCAATATCATGAATTACACACCAATTCAAGCTTAATGAACTAATCCAAATTTTTGAATTTCAAACTTGCGTCGAACATGGATAAACAACTAGGAATGACGTGAAATTTAACACACATGTTATAAATTACCATATGAACCTATTTCAAGGCTCGTATCCCAAATGGACATCAATAACTACAAAGCCAATTATGAGTAAAACTTATGAACTTCTAAACCTTCAAATTGTCAACTTTCGTCAATCATAGCCAAATCAACATAAGAACCTCCAAATCCAAATCTGGTCATACCACTAAGTCCAAAATTAATAGCCGGACCTAACGGAGCAACCAAAACTCTGATCCGAGGTCAAATACACAAAAGTCAAATTTGTTGAACACTTCTAACTTATGTTTCCAAACCAAAAACTAAGTATTCTAGTTAAATCCAAAAGCTCTCTGAAACCAAACCAACCATTCCCATAAGTCACATAACAATAAATTATAATGATTCAACCGGTTGTTTTGAACCTTAGCACTTTGTTCGACAATTTTAGATATGAGTTCTTCATATTGTTGATTATGACTTGCGTGCATGATTGGTTTTAATTTTTGATAGATTAGGAAGCTTTAACTTGGAAGTGTTAACCAAGGTTTGACTTTTGTATAGGCGACCTCAGAATCAGGTTCGGATATCAAATGGTTCATATGGTAATTTTAGACTTGGGCGTATGTTCGGATTTAAATTTGCATGCTCCTAGAAGGTTTTTGTTCTATTTGTCGAAGGTTGGCAATTTGAGGAATTGGAGAGTTGACAAGTTTGGCTGAGAGTTGACTTTGAGGCTATCGGGGTAAAATTTTTGTTCCGAGAATTAGAATAGGTCCATTTTTTCATTTGAGATCGGTGAAGAAAGTTTGGGTTCATTCTAGGTTGGCTAGATGTGAATCAGACACTTGGTTCAAAGTTGGACTTATATGAACTTAAGAGATTGAACTTGTTCGACGATTCATGGTTTTAATATCATTTTGTGTGATTTCAGATCTCGAGTAGGTCTATATTATGTTTTGAGATTGGTTGGTGTGATTGGACGGGCTCCTGGGGGCTTCGGGTGTGTTTCAGATGTGTGTTAGATCATTTTAGGTTAAGTTGGCATGGTTGAAGATTTCTGAGTTCTGATGTTGTCATGACCTGGAATCCGACCTTCAGGACCGTGATGGCCATTACATTTCACTTTCTATGCAAGCCAACGATAGTGTAACAAATCGGCAGGTCGTTTTGAGTATTATAGCCCCATTTCCCCACTTATTGCTTATTTTATGTTCATTCATGGTTATGTGACTTGCCGGGGTGGTTAGTTTGGTTCTGGGGATGTTTCGAAAATGAATTGGGACACTTAGTCCCAAGGTTGGAAGCTTAAATTAAAAAAGTTGATCGAATGTGGACTTATGTGTAAACGGCTTCAGAATGGAGTTTTGATTATTCTGATAGCTTTGTATGATGAGTTTGGACGTAGGAGTATGTCCGTATATTGATTTGGAAGTCTGTAGGTCATTTTGGCTTGAATTGGTGATTTTGGAAAGTTGCAGGTTTGGAAGGTTGAGCGGTTTGACGGATAGTTGACTTTGTTGATACCGGAATTTCATTTTGGTTCCTTGAGTTAGAGTAGGTCTATTGTGTCATTTATGACTTGTGCGCAAATTTTATAGTCAATCGGAGTTGGTTTGATAGGTTTCGGCATCGAGTTTAGAAGTTGGAAATCCATTAGTTTCAATAGGCTTGCATTGGGGTACAACTCGTATTTTTGATGTTGTTTGATGTGATTTGAGGTTTCGCCTAAGTTTTAATAATATTTTAGGATGTGTTGGTATGTATGGATGGGGTCCGGTGGGGAGGGGGGATCGGGTGTGATTCGGATAGAAATCAGATTGAATTTCGGACTTATGAATAAATCCATTGGGTTCAGTTCTGGAGTAACCGTACCTACGAGGGATTGGCCGCATGTGCAGAGCCACATAATCGGCCATGGGGTAGCAGAAGTGGTCCTGAGTTGAGCTAGGTGGTTGCGCTGGTGCGAGGAAAATTCCGCACCAGCGAGCTCGCAGGTGCGGGCAGCTAGTCGCAGAAGGGGATGTTGGCCTGCAAGGCTGTCATCGTAGAAACGGAGAAGGCTTCGCAGGTCCCGCAGGAGAGGACCAACAGAAGGGACTGGTCGGGATTTTAAAGAAATGCCGCAGGAGAGAGCTTTATTCCGGAGGAGCGAAAATCGTTGGGCAGACTAATATAATCGGGGGTTTGAGTCTTTTCTTAGTTTTGGACTTGTGGAGCTCGGCTAGGGGAGATTTATGAGAGAGATTTCACCAAAATTAAAGAGGTAAGCAACTTTTGATCACTTTTATCCATTAATATTGAATATCCATTGATTTTTACCCCTACATTATGTGTGTTTGAGGTGAAATTTGGGGATTTGTGGCCTATGTATTGGAAAGTAAGATTTGGGGTTTGGATGAATTTTATGTGGTTGGACTCGTAGTTGCATGGGTATTCAGATTTAAATTATTTTATCGGGTTCCAATGCGTGGGCCCGTGGTTGACTTTTGGGTTAACTTTTTAAAATTGGCCAAAGATCTTATCTTTCTCGCATGGGATTGATTCCTATAGCTTGTATTGATTATATTAAGTTGACCAGTTATAGGGTAAGGTTCTCTGAGTTATCTAGCCATGCACTTATGATACTCCACACCGATGCAGAGAGAGTGTGGAGGTTTATTGCGGGATTTTATTATGGTATTGAGGTTACTATGGCCCGAGAGATTGAGATGGGGACTCTTTATGAGTAGGTTGTGGAGATAGCTCGAATGATCAAGGGTATCCATCAGCAGGGTGGACAGCATGCGCCGAGGGACAAACGGCCTCGATATTCTGGAGGATTCAGTGGTGCCCCATATGGGGGGAGAGGGGGGGTTGGTAGGGGTCTCCGTAGAGGTGGAGGCCAGTCAGGTGGCGCTTTAGCTAGGTTCTATGCTTTTCCAGCTCGACCAAATGTAGTAGCCTCAGAAGTCGTGATCACATATGTTATTTCTATCTGTGGTAGGGATGCATCGGTACTATCTGATCCAGGGTCTACATATTCATATGTTTCATCTCTATTTTCTCATTATCTTCATGTCTCTTGTGCGTCCTTGGCTGCTCCTGTATATGTGTCCATGCCAGTAGGCGATTCCGTCATTGTAGATCAGGTTTACCGGTCCTGTATTATGACTTTCTGTAGTTATGAGACAAGAGCAAATCTTATGTTTCTCGACATGACCGACTTTGAGGTCATCCTTGGCATGGACTGGTTGTCTCCGTACCATACCGTTCTTGATTGCTATGCCAAGACTGTCACCTTGGCGATGCAAGAGTTGCCTACATTTGAGCTGAGGGTTTCATCTATCAGTACCTCTCGTAGGGTTATTTCTTTCTTGAAGACTCGACATATAGTCGAGAAGGGTTGTTTGGATTATCTGGCATATGTTCGGGATACTGCTTCAGAGACTCCCACGATTCATTTGGTGAATTTAGAGCGGGAGTTCTCCGATGTGTTTCATTCTGATCTACCAGGCATGCCACCCGATCATGATATTGATTTCAGTATTATTTTAGCGCAAGGTACACAGCCTCTCTCTATTCCACCATTCCACATGGCTCCGAAAGAGTTGAAGGAACAACTTGAGGGGTTGATAGCGAAGGGGTTCGTCAGGCTTAGTGTGGTACCTTGGGTGTACCAGTATTATTTGTGAAAAAAAAGGATGGGAGTATGCGGATGTACATTGATTACCGAAAATTGAACAAAGTTACCCTTACGGACAAGTACCCGTTGTCACGTACAGATGATTTGTTTGACCACTTGTAGGGTGCCAGGGTGTTTTCTAAGATCGACTTTAGATCTAGGTATCATCAGCTGAAGATTCGTGATTCGGATGTTCCAAAGACGACTTTCTGAACTACATTTGGCCACTATGAGTTTCTAGTGATGTCCTTCGGCTTGACCAACACCCCGATGACTTTTATGTATTTGATGAATCCGGTGGTCAGGCCATATCTTGACTCATTTATCATTGTCTTCATTGATGACATATTGATCTACTCGCATAGTATAGAGGAGCACAAGCAGCATTTGAGAGTTGTGCTTCAGACCTTGCGGGAACATAAGCCATATTCTAAGTTCTCCATGTGCGAGTTCTAGTTATTTTTTGTGGCATTCTTAGGACATGTTGTGTTAGGTGAGGGTATTAAGGTAGATGCCAGGAAGATCGAGGCAGTCCAAAGTTGGCCTCGTTCTACGACAGTGACCGAGAGCAGGAGCTTCTTGGGGTTAGTAGGTTATTATCGCCGTTTTGTGGAGGTCTTCTTGTCTATTAATACACCTTTGACTAGATTGACCTAGAAGAGTGCTCCATTCCGATGATTGCGAGGCGAGCTTTCAGAAGCTCAAGAGCGCATTGACTACAACACCAGTATTATTGTTCCCTTCCGGTTAAGGAATGTATACTGTGTATTGCGATGCTTGACGCGTTGGTCTGGGTTGTATATTAATTCAGGAGGGGCGAGTTATTGCATGTTCTTCACATCCGCCGAAGCGCCACGAAAAGAATTACTCCGTATATGATTTGGAGTTGGCCGCGATAGTTCATGCTCTCAAGATCTGGAGGCAATATCATTACGGGGTGCCCTGTGAGGTTTACACTAATCATCACAGCTTGTTGCATTTGTTTAACCAGAGGGATCTTAATTTGAGGCAGCGGGGGTGGCTTGATGTACTGAAGGACTATGATATTACCATGCTTTACCAGGTGGTTGCGGATGCCTTGAGCAGAAAGGTCGAGACTATGGATAGCTTGGCATTAATTTCAGCAAAGGATAGGGCATTGGCCTTAGACATTCAGTCCTTGGCTAATATACTTGTAAG
Organism: Nicotiana otophora; assembly: GCA_000715115.1. Taxonomy (NCBI): domain Eukaryota; kingdom Viridiplantae; phylum Streptophyta; class Magnoliopsida; order Solanales; family Solanaceae; genus Nicotiana; species Nicotiana otophora. The sequence goes on along the minus strand of AWOL01S0010253.1, from coordinate 232,042 downwards.
GTTGGATATTTCAGATCCCACTCGAGTCCTTGCATGTGTTGTGTTTAAGTCTTCATTAGTTGAGCGGATCAAGGCTCGTTAGTACGATAATACACACTTGCTGGTTCTTAGAGAGATGTTACTACATGGTGGTGCCAAGGAGGTTACTATCGGTGAGGATAGTGTTCTGCGAGCCTATGTGTTCCTAATGTTGATGCCTTGAGGGGCAAGATCCTAGAGGAGGCACACAATTCTCGGTATTCTATTCATCCAGGTGCTACGAAGATGTATCGCAGCCTGAGGTAGCATTATTGGTGGCGGCAGATGAAGAAGGACATAGTTGAGTATGTAGAGAGGTGCCTAAATTTTTAGTAGGTTAAGTATGAGCACCAGAGGCCAGATGTCTTACTTCAGAAGAAGGTTATATCGGAGTGGAAATGAGAGTGCATCACTATGGACTTCGTAGTTGGGTTGCCACGAACGTTAAGGAAATGTTGAGGAAGTTTGATATTGTTTGGGTCATTGTCGACACGGTGACCAAGACGACACACTTTATTCTGGTTGTGACTATGTACTCTTCCAAAAGATTAGCCCAGATGTACATTCATGAGATTGTCCGGTTGCATGGTGTGCCTATTTCCATCATTTTAGATAGAGGCCCCTAGTTCACTTCACATTTCTGGAGAGCAATACAGAGTAAGTTGGCACCAAGATAGAGCTCAGATGGCCCGACCGGTCATTTTGCTTTTTTATATCGACGTTACCCTAATTAAGACTCCCCGCATGTGCTTTTACTATTTTATGACCTGCAGGGATGGTTGGTCTAGGTTTGGAAAGATTCAGGTTGAAATCGGAATACTTAGTTCCTTAATAGTTGCCTAAGATGGCCAAGTTTGACTTGAGTCAACATTTTTAGTAAACGAACTTGAAAATGGAATTGGATGGTTCCAATAGGTTCGTATGATAATTTTGTATTTGCGCGTGGGTTCAGATCGAGTTTCGGGTGATCCAGGAGAGTTTCAGCGCCTAATGTTAAAGTCGACGCATTGAAGGTTTTCTATTTCTTTAAATTTGGTTTGAAGTATACTTTGGTGTAATCAACATCCATTTGGAATTCTTAGCATGGGAATAGGTCTGTATGGTGACTTATGACTTGTATGCAAAATTTGGCATCATTCCGAGTTGTCTTTGTATTATTCGACGATTTCGGAGCTAGTTAAAGAGATTTGAAGTTCATAAGTTGATCAATTTGGTTTTGTGATACGATTCTTAGTTTCGAATTGCTTTTACGTGTTTCGAGGGTTCAAGCAGGTTCGTATTATATTTATGGACTTGTTGGTGCAGTTGGACGGGGTCCCGGGTGGCTCGGGTAAATTTCGGACCACCAGGAGCTAACTTTAAAATTTCTGTTGTTGCTAGTTCTGGTTTCCTTCTTCGCGAATGCGGAGAGGGAATTAGGGGACTGGGCATTTTGCTCTTCGCATTCAAGATCAACAAGTCGCTTTCATGAAGGTCTGGGATCGTTGGTTTTCACGTTCACGTAGAAGAAAGGGGCCTGGGAAGGGTCAACCACCATTTCTCTTCGCGTTCGCGAAGGGCTGACCATGTTCGCGAAGCTCAGTCTGGGCAAGCCTTTGCGATCACGTGTCTTCCCTCGCACTCGCGATCAAGATTTCCTAGGCTGCGCAAGCTTTTCCTTCGCGATCATGAGGCTTCTTCCGCGATTGAAGAAGGATCGCTAGGTAGTGGACTTAATTAAAAATCGGACTTTGGCTTATTTTGTTCATTTCTTTCAACTTGTGGCAAATTTTAGAGCTCTTTGGAGAGGGATTTGTATCTAGCACATTGAGTTATGTAATCTCTACATAATGTGAGTTCAATACATGAATTATGGATAGATTTTAACATGTAAAATGTGGAAATTTTAGGATTTTATTGAAAAATCTAGGTTTTGATAAAAATGGGATTAGACTACGAAAATGGTTATGGAATTGACTAGAAATTATATGTTTGTGTTAATGAGGTTATGGGTAACAATTTTTACAAAAGTTTAGGGAATTTGGGCACATGGTCCCAGAGGTGAATTTTATAAATCTTCCAAATTGGGTTGGCTAATTACTCTAATAGTTATATTATGAACTTTTGAGCATATATTGATTAGTATGTACAATATTTGGCTAGTTTCGGGTTGTTCGCCACCGATTTGAGGCTATTAGTATGAATTGTGGACCAGGAAGAGGACTTGGAAAGGAGGTAAGAGTCATGCCTAACCTTGTAAAAGGGAATTTCCCTGTAGGTATTTTAAATAATTATTTGCTAATAATTGTGGGTGCTACGTACGCGCGATGTGACGGCAGTCTGTACGTAGCTAAATTCATGCTTATGTTCGGGTAGACATAGGACTTTACCATGCATTACTTGTATTATTTGCACCCACCGTTTTAGATTATTTACATGAATTTATAATCAAAATTGGATAAAGGGTTTTAAAAGACTAAGCTTCATTACTTAGAGTTTTGGTGAAATACTTGGTTGTTAGCGGATTGTATGCCTTCTTTGAGTATTATTCCTATATAGTAGTCGTTGATTGGAGTTTGTAGGGTATTCTCCATTTATATGGATTAGGCCGAATGCCTTGGAAATATATTACATGAACTTATGGTTCGCGTCGGTCGACCCTTACCAGTGTACAAACCATTCTGGATCGGGCTGTATGACCTCGGCATAAATCGTGAGTGATATTGATTGCAGTCTGATTATACTTGATATTTCTTCTTGATCTAAGACTTAAAAATTACTTGGTGGCTCTTATGTGTAAAATACTTGGCATGTGATAGTTAGAGACTTTAAGTTGATATTATGTTTAAGAATTATAAATTACTATTTCTTATCTCACTATTATTGTTGTATTTCATGCCTACTTATAATTTTTACACTTTATTCATTGACCTCTAGTAAGTGTTGATGTTGATCCCTCATCACTACTTCTTCGAGGTTAGACTAGATACTTACTAGGTGCATATTGTTTATGTCCTCACGCTACACTTCTACATTAATCGTGCAGGATCTGAGGCAGTTGATCTGGTGGCCAGTCAGGCACGTACCCTCGCTATCCGGAGATTTAGTGGTGAGCTGCTGCTCTGTTCTGTAGCACCCGGAGTCTCTTCCTTGTTATATTTATTTTTCTATCTATCTTATGCCCGACAGTAGTATATGAGATTTTGTATATTTTGCTAGTTTTGCTCGTGCAACTGTGACACCGAGTTTTGGAAACTCCTAGTAGATATTTCATGCTTTTTGATTATTGAATTCACTACTTCACTATTATCTTTAGTTTGTGCTTTACATTACTATGATCTCCTACTATTTGTTTCTTTATTAAATAAACTAATGACTTTAAAAATATTAAAATGAACAATTAAATGGATAGTTCACCGTTGGCTTGCCTAGCGGCAACGTTGGGTGCCATCACGGCCTATAGTGGGACTTGGGTCGTGACATTTGCTATGCTTCATACATGTCTACTTTAATAGTACTTTGATTATTGGACCACTAGTAAGTGTCGATGTCGACCCCTCGTCACTACTTTTTCGAGGTTAGGCAAGACACTTATTGGGTAAGCATTTGGTGGTCATCTAGGTGCGTAGGCGCATCTGCTGAGGAGAATTTGTGATGAGGGGAATTCCATGTTATGTTCAGCAGCACACGGAGTCCCCGTCCTTTTCATTTAATATATTCTGTCTATTTTCTCTTGCACTTTTGACACATGGTGTTGGGAATTAGACTATTGTTCTGGTGTATTTATGTTATGACATTTGGTATTGTATTCATATTATATTGTAATCTTGAAGATAATGATAGTATTTTCTATAAAAATAGAGAAATTTCACTTAATTATTTCACCAATGTTTTAAAAAAAATGTTTTATGAACTATCGATTATTGTGTTGTTAAATTGTTGGCTTTCTTAAAGGCGGTGTAGGTCGCCATCACTGCCTATGGTGGGATTTTGGTGGTTAAAAATGAGTATCATATGAACTGAACCTCGTCATGTCTTCACCAAGGTTAGCCCTAATACTTACTGGGTACCGACTGTGGTGAACTCACACTACACTTTTGTGCCTTGCGTGCAGATTCTTGGAGCTGAGTGGATGTGGATGACGAAGGCAGGCATTGAAGTAGTAGTTGTGTCCTTGATTCAAGCTAATACTTGTTTATGGTAGATTAGGATCTCATTTATATTTACGTAACCTTCAAAAAGATGTTGTACTTATTTATTTTACTAGCTTTGTAAATCCAAATGATAGTGGCTTATGACTTGTAACACCAGTCCTTGGGGTAGTGGTATTTAATTCTTTTGCAGTTTTATTAACAATATTGATGATTTCTCATTATAGTAGTGAATTATACTGTTTTTTTACCTAACGGGTTAGGTTAGGTGCCATCACGACTTGGTGAGGTTTTGGATCGTGACAAGTTAGTATTAGAGCTCTAGGTTCATAGGTTATACAATTCATGAGAAAATGTCTAGTAGAGTCTCCTTGATTGATATGATGATGTCCATACTTATCTTTGAGAGGCTATAGGGAATCTAGGAAACTTCTCCTTTTTCATTCCTTATTGTGCGACTTTACTTCAGCTTGACGGTTATATCTCAGTTTCTTTCTATTCAAACGTACATAATGTTGAGTACTCGGTCTCACCTGTGCACCGATAACTTGGAATATCGAGGATGAGGTGCAAGATGTGATTTCTTTGTTGTGAAGTTAGGCCAGTGTAGAGGACTTGAGTCGAGGTTTACACCGCAGCTTGGGCTTGGTAATTTAAGTTGTGTGGGTGTGTGTATTTGGACTTATATTTTTGTTTGAGTCCCTAGGAGTGGGATTGATGGCTTAGCGAGTTCTGATACATCCATGTGATGAGTATTATGTGACTAAGGACTATGCCTGATACATCAAGAAGAAGGATTTGTTTGGGAAGCAAAGGTCTAAGGATCCTTCAATTGGTCATTTGTGGAATGAAGTAGATTCTTATGTCTTGTTCAAGAGTTCAAACTCGGAGGGGGGGGGGATTTAAATGATTACATGGTGGTCGTGACCATGATAAGGCATAAAGAGATGCCAGTTTGAGGCTAAGCAGATGGGTTATCTTCTGCGGGATATTCTAAGGTTGTGTGATCCTTAAGATGATTATGTGAAAATTTTTCTTTTTACCATGGGCGATGTATGTGATACAATTTGATCTCGGCTTGTTTGAGGAAGTTCTCACAACTATCGCGAGAATGAATATGTGCTCGGAAGATGATTTGAGGTGTTTTATGACTAGTTCTATATGAGCTTATAAAGAATTCAATTGGATAACAGTGTGAGATCATGGAAGTTATAAAGGAAGAGCGACATGGTTATCGGATGATGTGTACTATTGCTTCGAGCTAAGTGGGGAAGTCTGCTATGGATGATCAGATTACATAGTCATATGTTACATTAGTTTTGGACTGAGGCATACTTGTGGATCAATTATGACTTGAAAGGGGCTGACTTCGCGGATGATGCAGGAAAGGCAATTGCTTGATGCACGATGTACTATACTTTATGGCCACAGGGAAATCTTGGAATGATTCACATTTGATGTTCGTTATGGTCATGGGTGCATGGGAAAGGAATTATTGGGGTGCTTCTTTTAGAGTATTTAGGTGCTAATGAGGCACAAGTCATTCTGCGGGTATTGGCCATGCATTAGGGGTTATTCAAGATTCATATATGGTATTTGACGGTTCCCCGAATTTGTATATGGCTAAGATCTGAGATTTGCATCGGATGGTGCTGAGACTTGTGGTATTTGTATATTATTATTGATTCTTCATTTTAGTATCATAGAGGTGAAAGAAACAACTTCAAACATATCGAATATCTCTTCAGAGTGGGCATTTCATTTGCGGTACTATTGGGTGTTTAAGAGGGAATATAGTATCTTATGGACCTTAGTTTACGTGGTTTCATGCTAGGATCTTTAGGGGTGAACGTTTACTAAGGACCGTAGTGTACTGGGAAGGAGAAGTGATAACTTGAAGGAAAGTCAAGAGGAACTGGAAGAAAAAGGTCAGCTTAGTAGTGGTTTGGATCAACATAATAATAGAAGTAATCAGTTCTTTGGTGTGGTGAAGCCTTACAGGTATTTTTGTGGAAATACTCTTGGGTTTGGCAACCTTAGTGACTTGGTTGAGTAAGAGGGATTCATTTGTAATGGCTTGGTTTTGTAAAGATAGGTTATGAAGAGTTCATAATGGGTTTGACCACAGCTCGAGGCTGATGTCTTTTTCAGGTTTGGAAGGTTTGTTGCGTATTGTGATGTTCTCTCCCGAAGTGAGTTAAGTGGAAGGTTTATTCATGTTGGATTGTTTATCCTACTTCTCATTCATAGTTGATAATGGCATTCTCATATTGTAATACGAGGGCATGATAGGTACGGTGCACCGTGTGGGATTGAGATAGCATGTACAAGGTTGCAGTTCAGTTTCGAAGTGAAGGTAATGGGTTCTAGATAGCATGGACGATATCAGATATTTAGAAGAATGCTGGCACTATCTGGTATCACCTGTGAAAGGTGTGCATTTCAGAAGGCGGATTACGTTTTGACTTGTAGATGCTTGACTAGTATTATAGTAATCGCCTGGTTACTGATTGTTTATGCTCAGATTTTGCTACGTGGAGCGGATGATTCATGGGAGTATCTCCCGTGAAGTGATTGGGTATGAGTGATGTGTCTGTCATTTTAGTGGTGGAGTTAGGATCGAATATAGAGATTCTTGTATTCTTAGGATTTGGAGACTGGGAGTTCTGAGAGTAAGACTATTCCTTGGTTGTGGATTGTGAAGGTATGTCAAGAGTTAGACAGCGGATGGTATGTGTTGATGAAAGGTTACTGTTGACTTTTGGAAGATTATGTACCTATTATTAGATGGTCGGAGTAGAATTTTGGGCCCATTGGTAAGCCTAATGAGAATGTCTATTCTACATCGCATCAGGTATTTTTACTCAGCATAAATATTGTTGAGGGGTGTATCATCGACTACAGTTGATCTTATTAATGACCCTTATATGTTTCATGTGTTACTCTCTTATGCTATGATGGGTTATGAGATAGTTGACTATTTACACACATACAGTGGTTTCGTTTGGGCCATGTGGTGAAATTTGAGCGAGATAGCTCTTGGGATGTCGAATTGCTTATTGCACTTGGCTGTCTTCCTCCTGTTTGTGGTATATTGTGCTATCAGCTTATCCATAGTTATGGTCATGCGCTTTGCGTGCTTGCTATTTATACACAGGTGTTTGGTGGGTATGATAACTTTTGCAATGGGTTTTCTATGTGGACCGGTATGTTTTGATTGGGTTACGTGTCGTAGTGAAGTTATGTTAGGATATGATGCCTTGTGCTTAATTTGTGAGTTTTTGTCACGACCCCAAATTCCCACCTTAGGAATCGTGATGGCACCTAGTCTCTAAGACTAGGTAATCCTAACACATGCTGAGAATTTACAAAACAACACAACTAAGCTATTAACTTAAACTCGTAAATGACATAATAAGAGCCAAAGTGGAACAACAGTTATACAATCCCAAAACTGGTAGTACTGAGTCATAATCTCTACTGAACTACACTAGGAATATCTGCTACAATATTGCTCGAAAAAAAAAAACAGTAGCATATGATCACTAGAAGACGACTCTGAGGCATGTCAAGCAGGTATACCTTGAATTCTCTACGAAGTCTAAATTAACTCACTAGCGTCTGGCACAGGTAGAGGTACCTGGATCTGCACAAAAATGTGTAGAAGCGTAGTATGAGTACACCACAACGGTACCCAGTAAGTATCAAGACTAACCTCAGTGGAGTAGTGATGAGGTCAAGTCAAGATACTTACTAGACATAGAAACTTATGCAGATTATTATTATAAACTAACAACGGAAAGTAAAAGCAATAAATGACAACAAGGCAAGATATTAATATAAGAGTAACCATAGAAGGTAATAGCATTAAATGACATTAAATAGTAAACATACGCTAAAAATAGCAAATAATCAACTACAGTAAAAAAACATGCGAATGGAATTAAGGAAAAACAATAACCCTTTAAATCAACAAGTCATTCCATGATATAATGTATAACAAGAACCACCCCGAGGTATCACACCTCATATTCACATTTCACAAATCACAATCACAATCTTCCTTATATTGCCGCGTGAGCCTTGCATTTATTTTTTAAAATATTTTTTCCCGAAATAGCTTCACACGCTTCAGGCCTCATATCTCGCCACGTGTGCTTCAAATGAAGTAATTTTCCTTACTAGCAACAGGTACATAAATCCTCCTTATATCGCCGCATGCACATCAATATCACTACCCTTATATCTTCGCGTGCACATCTCATCACAAGACAATAATCAACTCGCACCACACGTGCCCATATGGCATAACATTGCCACAACAACAATATCAATATCTTAACAATGCATATCCCATGGCTAATACATACAAAAGTCTCGACAACAACACAATTAAATAGGAGGTTAAAATTAACAATGAAAGATACTTCCACGTGATAGCAACTTCAATTAAACACATAAAATAAATTCAACAATGAAAGATATGACATGTAATAATAACTACGACTAAATGCATAAGAATAACTCAACAATGAAAGAGGTAACATGTAATAACAACTACAAGTAATAGCAAAAGAGTAAACTCAATAGATATAAGTAATATAAGAGTCTAAACCTGTCAATTTCCATATATAAGTTCGTCTACACACTCGTCGCCTCATGTACACGTCTTCCACAAAATTCAAATAATACAATTAAATTAAATCCTACGAGGTAGTTTCCCCAATATAAATTTAGGCAAGATACTCACCTCAACTAGGCCAAATCAACACTCAAAAATGGTCTTTCCCTTAAAATTTGCCTCTGCACGGCTTAAATCTAACCAATAATGACTTAATATCATCAGAAGTTGTAAGAGAAACCAATTTCGGTTAATAAAGTTAAGATCTTTATACAATTCCATAAAAGTCCACAAAAGCCAACCTTGGGTCCGTCCGGTCAAAACCCGAGTCCAAAGGTATATCTCGACTACCCATAACCCCACGAGTCCATATATGTGTTTTGTTTTCAAATCCGAGTACAATTCGACTCTCAAATCTCAAATTTTCATTTTTCAAAACATAAACAATCCCCCAAAAATTCTCTTAGATTCTCATGAATTTGATCTTAAATCTCATGAATAATCATGTAATATAATTTAAATAGGATCAAAATTACTTACCCAATGGTTGTTTGTGAAAATCCCTCCTACCGAGTCTAGGGTTCTAAAATGTGACAATTGAAGCTAAGTCCCGTTATCCAACCCTTTTATTCATGTGCAGAATTTACAAATGCGACATGGGGTTTGAAATTGTGAACCTTCGCAAATGCGGACATTTCATCGCAAATGCGACACCTGACAAACCGAAGGAGAGTCGCAAATGAGACACTGACTTTACATTTGAAAAATCAATCCCTCTCGCAAATGCGAGCTGCCCGGCCAAAGGCCAACCTTCGTAATTGCGATCAAGGTGTCGCAATTGCGATACTTGAGATCACCTGCCAACATCGCAATTGTGATGCTGGTGCTCGCAATTGCGATAATTGATGAACCACTGCACCAGCAACCTGGAACAAGTTCAAACCATTCTGAAACATGTCTGCAACTCACCAGAGCCCTCAGGGCGTCATACCAAACATCCACACAACTCTAAAAATATCATACGAACTCACTCGCATTATTAAAACACTACAATAATATCCGAAACCATGAATCTGACATCAAAATGCATGAAATTTCACATCGAACTCAATAATCACTAGAATCACAACCAAGCATTTGTTTCCTATCAAACCAACTCGAAATGATACTAAATATTACAGACAAGTTCCAAATAACAAAACAGACCTTTTCCCAATCCCGAAATGAAAATTCGAACCCTAAAGCCATAAAATCAACCTACAGTCAAACCTAATAAATGTCTAAACCTTTAAATTGCTAGCTTTCAGCAAAACAAGTAAAATCAACATAGGACCTCCGAATTCAATTTCGAGCATATGCTTGAGTCCAAAATTAAAATACGAACCCAGTGGATCCATAAAAATACCGTTTCGGGGTCATTTTAAAAAAAGTCAAACATCGATCAACATTTCCAACTTAAGCTTCAAAACTAAGAACTAAGGGATCCAAATCATTCCCAAACTTCCCCAAAATAAACATAACCATCACCGCAAGTCAAAACACCACAAATACACGTACAAAAAGCTTTAAAAGGGGAAACGGGGCTCAATTACACAAAATAATTGATCGGGTGATTACTATTTTATTTCTCCCTTGTGGGATGGGATCATAGCCTTTTTCCTTGGTAGTAATATCTAGTGATCTTGTTGGATGGTTCTCTTATTTGGTTCTCCTTCCATCTTTGGTTATATTGAAGTTGTTGCTAGTTAGGTGTTGATCACGTCATATGTGGCTCTAGGTGGAATTTGGTGTGGAACATCTATGGAACAACTTGTACTGTGCTAGATGAGGTTATTGGACTTGGAATTAATGCAATCAGGTTTTGGATAAGTTACGATCGATGAAGAATGTCATTAGTCAACCTGATATTTAGCAATGGTTCTTATCGGGTGAGACGACTCCACGACTTATGGATTTGGTGAGTGGTTATGAGTTTCTAAATGTTTCTTACATCATTAGTAGTGTTGTAAGGGTTTGGGACAAGGTTTTATTTAATATAAGGTTTGTTATCGGTACCAGATTGGGCAATGAGCAGCTATTGCAGTCTGTAGATATTACTATGAGTACGTGAGTTGTATAGTATATCGTGTGATTATATCTTGGAATATGGTCGTGGTTGTTATGCAACTTTTTTTGACTTATATAGTGTATAGATGTGAGAATCAAGTCTTATAAGGAATAACAGATGTTGGAGATTGGGTTTGAAGGTTTATGGATTAAGGTTGAAGAAGGAATCTTCAGTTAGGATGTGCTGATGGACCTTATATTAAATAAAACCTTGTCCCCAACCCTTACAAAATCCAGTGATTCGATGGATTTGGAATGACTCTTGTCATGTTTGAGGATGAACATATGTTTAAGCGGGAGGGAATACAACGACCCGACTGATCATTTTCAGCATTGGCATCTCCGTTCGGTGGTTTAAGATCTTGAGCAGCTTCATATTGTTACGACCTAAACCGATGTGCGGCGATGGGCACCCCGTGCCTTACCTAACCGAGAACCAACATAACGTATATTTCTTATCATACCATCATGGGTAAATGGGCCAGAAGTGACGTCATGTGATAACAAGAATAAAACATAAGGGAATACTAGACATAGGGCGACCCAATATGATATAGAAACTTATACATGTGACACACGGGCCTATAGGGCCGACATGATAATTTGCACACTCAAAACATAGGCCGACAATGCCATACAATCATCTATATACATGACATATGTCTACAAGCCTTTATGAGTACATAAACGTCATAAAGGTTGGGACAGGGCCCCGCCATACCTATCAATATATGTCCAAATCATACTGACCAAATAGGCAACTCCGAAGCAAGAGGAGTGCACCAACAACTTCCGCTGAGCTGGTAGCGTACGAGGAGGACTATCAACCTGTGGGCATGAAACGCAGCATTCCCAGGCAAAAGGGATGTCAATACAAATAAAGTACCGAGTATGTAAGGCATCAAAGCAGTATATAAAAGACATGAAAGAAACATGGTGTAAAGAACTCAACCTATAAGTTTGAATAGCTCCGTGAATCATGAAACATTTATAATGTCATGAATATACGTATAAATGTCACATCATGCATAGGTATATGCATACATAACATCATCAAGCCTCTGAAGACATCCCATCATATCATCTCTGCTTTTGTGGGTGAAATCATCAACGTAGACTAGCTGATCAGGTGGTGGTGTGTATATAACGTCATAACCTTTCCCCATATCCCATATACACATAATATACGCGTATTTAACGCCATCTGGTCATGGGTCAATGTACATATATAATGAATGCAATGCATTAGGAAGTAAGTCAATAAGATCTCTCGGAATGTCATAAGACCCATGAACAGACGATATGATAGTAGGACATATGGGGAATCAAGAACATAGGCAACCCTAGTACTTCTAGGAATAGAATCGTTTGTGAAAGTTGCGTGCTTGCTCGTTTCATTGCATCATATGGATCATGCCAAAAGGAAATAAGGGACATCCTTAACATACCTTAACTCCATTGAGTCCTTAATACCTTCCAAGCAATATTTCAAACAACTCAACTCAATCTACCATAGCATAAAGAGATTCAAAATCAGTGTTGAGTAAAGGCTAAGTCCGCAACTTAAACTAGAAGCTCGCTTTTGTAAATTTGGGCAGCATCTCCCCTGTAACTAGAGACTCCTCCAATACTATATACCAACAACAATTACTAGAGCAATCGATCAATACATAATTATCAATAACAAGACACCACATAACAACAACAACTTCACGACGAGCGGCAAGCTCCGATTGAAACCTGTATATCCCATTTCACCCCTTGTAGAATTATTAATTTCACTGAACATTATCATTAACATGATAATGAAGTCATCAATTATTCCATCTTTATACCATATATTTATAACAAATAAAAATAATCCACAACTCCATCTATCCTCAATTAGCAACTTTATTCACTAGTTCATGTCTAGCCCATCCATTTAACTTAATCAACATCAAGATAATCTTAGGCACATGCAAGAACACAATATAATTAACTCCTACAGTGGATTCATGTATAAATCCATGTTATATTTATCTTACAACATCCCAACATACCCCAATCACTTCATTCCTAAAACGACAACTATAGTAGTGTCAAACACCCCGAAAATCTTACAAAGAACGACTAATCTACTATTTCACCATTATGTGGTGTTTCTCCACACCATATATCCTCCAAAACTCCATTACATAGTAGCAAAATAGAAATCCCAATAAAAAACAACACGAAACAGCCCACAAAACAGTCCACTACAAGTCGAATAACTCGAACTCATGGCTTCTGATCACCGTCCCATGAGTTCTAACTATTAGGCAACGAATTTATCAACCTTCCTTAATATTTAAAATCTTAAATAAAGAAAGTAGGAATTTCCGTAACTATTAAATACATTCAATAACTCAAACTACAAAGAAAAAGAGTGGCGATATAGCGATACTTAAGTCGTAGGGATCGTTCTAATATTATCGCTTCTTGATTTTGTACCCGAGATGTTAATCTTCTTTGAAACCCTTGTAGAGAGCTTAAGGGTAATTTTATGGATCTTATTTGGTCATGGTTTCTGGATAAATGAAGAAAGAGACGACATAAGGGATATGAATATCCATTTTGGTGAAAAGTCAAAAAGGTGTTACTTGGCACACTAGCATTGGCCCTTCTTCTAACGCTTATATCGTTTTATCCGTATGTCGTATGACTGAGCGGTTAAAAGAGTTTGAAACTACATTACAAGACCTTAAATTTTGTATATAATATGTCCCAAAAAGACCTCATATAAAACACGAAAGGTATTACTCAAAAAGCTTTAGTGACCCACATACTTGTCACCTATGCAGTCTGCACAGTCTCGCGAAACTACAAATATCTCTCTATTCTGATGTTGTATCGATAAATGGTTTAATGCGTTAGAAATTAGACTCGTAGATATTCAATTTTATATGTGGAGAATCCTGTAATTCCACTTCTATTAGGAGAAATGCTATGCTACATGTCACATAATATTTAGCGCATTACGAATGTAACGTGTGAGGACCTTTGCCAACTTTTGTTCCAAAACTCGATTGACTTCAACATATAACACACTACTATCATACAACTAAAATAACGCATAACATAACCTTCTTATCACCTTAATAACCCTAGTATGACCCCAAAAGTATATGATATAACATTCTTATCTTGTCGACATTTGACAAAAACATTTCCTCAATTTGCTTTGCTCCTAAGCCTTTCAACCCTCTTGGTTGTTGTTATCCATGATATTAAAGATATGTAACCTCCAAGGTAACATGATTAACTTACTTGATGTACTTTCAAATACGATCTCATTTCTGAGCTTACATCAATTAACTTATGATGTACTCTCACGTACGAAAATATGGGGTGTAACATCATTCCCCCAGTTGGAACATTCGTCCTCGAATGTTGACTGGTAAACCTATTAGTCTCATAACCTATAGCTTTTATGAATACTTTAATACTGTCTTTGCCATCTATACAGTTGTTCTGTGAATAAATTCAAAGGTCAGGGCATTCCCCCATTTAGGCCTCTTTCCCACACCATGACTTGTGGTCGGAATCTTTTCATTCTCGTAACTGTTGCTACATTCTATCAGGTAGCATGTACGACACTGACCTTGTAAGTGCCTATGCGACTCTTCTGACTTTTTTCCCCCTTATATGTATAAATCTAAGTCCTTTAATGCTTCCTAATTACCATTCATCTTAATAATGATGGCCTAATCTCATCTCATACTTTGGAACCTCTACCCTTCTATTGTCGATTCACCTTAATATTGATCTATAATCTACCACTGATAACTTGAAACATCTTACGTAATACCTTGTTACTAGGTCTCACGTCTCATCGGGGAACATTTGAAGTGATTTTCCTGATCCACCCAGGGAAAATACTATACTTCAATAATCGTATTTCATAGCATCCCAACGTGATTCATCATATGGGTTCTAATCCAGTGCAGTTCATGAAATCCTTTTTTGTCAAAATCATTACTCAATCAAAGGCCTAAACGTCATCCTCTTATCTATCACAATTAAACCCTTATTCTACTACAGGCACACATTTCATCTCTTCTAATTGCTCCTAGTCTTATACTCCTCCGAGTCAATTCAAGTTATAATGAACTTTCTATAACTTATGGAAACCATCAGCTCTCTTATTTTGATGGGCTTAATCTTGAGGCCTTACCTATTCTTGTCACCTTCTCACTCATCTTTACTTATCCTTACTCCTATCGACCTAACCCATTGTCACTCTACCATACTTTAGTTTATGACTTACACATATCTATTTATACTACTCCCAACTTTCCTTTAACTTGCTAGCACCATACATTTCTTTTCGTGCCTTCTCATTTGCCAGTAAACATAAGCAATTACTTTTCCTGGCCGTTCTGCCACTTGTGGCATGAATAGATGGCTTATCTTATTGCCCATGAATACTGGAATTTCCTGTAACGCATATGATCTCAAATATCACATTTTATTTTTTTTCTTATTCCCGTTCATTAGCCACGATAGGTGCCACTTTCTTATGGAGTACATACAATGTTGTTGTCACGACCCAAACTAACCCATGTCATGATGGCGCCTATCGTGAAACTAGGTAAGCTGGATCATTTCCAAAACAAACCAATATTTTCATTGCTATTTAATATAAAAACCTTCGTAAAGGAGTTCAAATCACACAAAAGTGCGGAAAGGAAAAACCTGACATCGGGGTGTCACTAGTCATGAGCATCTACTACTATTTGTCTGACAATATCAAGACTAACATAGTCTGGAAAATAGCTGAATAGAACTAAAGGAAGATAAGAGGGAAAATAGTAGGGGCTGCGATCGCCAAGCAGCTACCTTGTTATCCCCGAGCAAATCTGCAACCAGAATAATCGACAACCGCTACCGTGCCCAACTACACCTGGATCTACACACAAGGTGCAGGGAGTAACGTCAGTACGCCAACTCAGTAAATAACAATAATAAATAAAGACTGAGCAGTAGTGACGAGCAATAAAGCATATCAAGTTTATATCACAAAACTTCAGTAAAGTACATCATGCTTTAAAAATCAATGTTTGAATCAATTCATCTTGTTGAAACCCGATTTCAGTGAAAATCATTTAAAGATATTTTTCAATAGTTTTTCAAACAAAGACTCAATGCAAAAGTGAGTAACAATGATGAAATCATAAACAGCCCCTCGAAAAAATATCACTCATATACACGCCCTCGGGCAAACCTCACAGTTACTCATGCCTCTCGGACATACCTCACAGTCACTCATGCCACTCGGGCATACCTCACAATCACTCATGCCACTCGGGCAAACCTCACAATCACTCATGCCTCCCAGTCACTCAGTACTCGACACTCGGCACTCGCACTCAGTACGTACCTACGCTCACTGAGGGTGTGTACAGACTCCGGAGGGGCTTCTTTAGCCAAATCATAGAATAACTCACTCAGTCCCTCGGTCTATATCAAATATGCTGAGGTGTGCAGCCCGATCCTATAAATATCCTCACAAATCAGGCCCCCGGCCTCACTCAGTCATAAACCTCTCAAGCCACTCGGGCATTTCAGTAAAAAATAGGGCATTCGGACCAAAACAACATTTATATGCATCAAAATAGAGTTATAAAACTGAGTTATACAGTAAACAAGTATAACCATGACTGAGTGTAGATTTTCAATCGAAAATAGTGAGAGGATAGTAAGAAAAGGCCCCTAAGGGTCCAAACAGCACTGGCACAAGGCCCAAACATGGCATTAAGCCCAATTTATAGAAACTCTTTCGAAAAGATATAATTATCATAAAGTTTCAACAAAATATGCAATTTTTACAGTTGCTACGGGACGGACCAAGTCACAAATCCCCAACGGTGCACGCCCACAAGCCCGTCACCAAGCATGTGCGTCACCTCAAAATAGTAGAATGATACGAAATTCGAGGTTTCATACCCTCAAGACTAGATTTACAATCATTACTTACCTCAACCCGGTCAAATCTCTAACCCACAATGCTCTTGCCTCTGGACCCAGCCTCCAAATGCTCCGAATCTAGTCACAATCAGTACAGCACCATCAATATATGCTAATGGAATGAATTCCACAAGAAAAACTATCAAATTAGCCCAAAACCCGAAATTGGCTCAACCTGGCCCCCGGGTCCACATCTCAAAATCCGACAAAATTTACAAAACTAGGAAGCTCATCCACTCGCGAGTCCATACATACAAAATTTATCAAAATACGACATCGTTTGGTCCCTCAAATCCTTCAATTAGACTCTCCAAAATCCCAAGCCCTAACCCCTCATTTTCACTAATTACATGATTAAATAACGGAAAATCACCATACATACGAGTATTAAGGCTCAAGCACCTTACCTCACTGATAGCCCTTGAATCACCCTTCAAAAATCACTCCAAAAGCTCCAAACACCGACTTGAAAATGGTGGAAATGAACCAAATTCGCGAAGGGTTCTATTTATGATTTCTGCCCAGGATTTTCACACCTGCGAACAATGTGTCGCATCTGCACCACCGCACCTACGGTCAAACGAACCGCACATGCGCAAGTCACTTAAACGCCCAGACTCCGCACCTGTTCGCCATTTCCACATCTCCGACCACGCAGGTGCGGAAAATACCTCGCACCTGTGGCCAATGCCTGACTTCCTCACTTCCGCTTCTGCGTCACCTATCCTCATCTGCGGACTCACAGATGCGACCTATCCAATGCACCTGTGAACCCAGCCTACCTCAACATTGTTTGCACCTGCGACCTCTTATGCGCTTCTGCAGCCTCGCAGGTGCGGGAACTTCATCGCACCTGCGCCTTCTGCCTAGTTCCTCCAACCTTGCATCTGCGACATCTCTCTTGCTTTTGCGGGCTCGCACCTGCGATGAGACATCCGCTGGTGCGATTATGGCAGCTAAGTTCCAGCTTCAGCAATCCTCCAATATCCAAACTTGTTCCGTTAATCACCCGAAATCACCCTGAGGCCCTCAGAACCTCAACCAAAAATTCCAACAAGTCATATATAAACATACAAACTTAGTCGAACCTTTGAATCACCAAATTACCCTCGTATTCAAGCCTAAGAACTTCTAAACTTTCAAATTCGACATATGATGCCGAAACCAACCAAACCACGTCCGAATAACTTCACATTTTGCACAGACATCACAAATGACACTACAAACCTACTCCAACTTTCGGAATTCCAATTCGACCACGATATCAAATTTTGCAATGCCGACCAAAAATTGCCAAATTTTCAATTTTGCCAATTCAAGACTAATTCTACCACTGACCTCCAAATAACATTCCCGACACACTCCTAAGTCCAAAATACCTAACGGAGCTAACAGAACCATCAGAATTCAAATTCTAGATCGTTTACACATAGGTCAACATCCGACTGACTTTTCCAACTTAAGGTTCTAAATAAGAGACTAAGTATCTCATTCCACTCCAAAACCACTCTAGAATCGAACCAACTAACCTGATATATCATAATATAGCTTAATAGCATAAAGGAAATAGAAATGGGGGAAACCGGACTATAACTCTCGAAACGATCGGTCGGGTCATTGCATCCTCCCCCTCTTAAACAACCGTTTGTCCTCGAACGAGTCTAGAAACATAACTGGAGTCTCGAATAGGCGTGGATATATGCTCCGCATCTCCCGCTCAGTCTCCCAAGTGACCTCCTCCACATGCTGACCTCTCCAATGCACCTTCATTAAAGCTATATCTTTTGATCTCAACCTTCGAACCTGTAGATCCAAAATGGCCATCGGCTCCACATCATAAGTCATATCACCCTCCAACTGAACCGTGCTGAAGTCCAAAACATGGGACGGATATCCAATATACATCCGGAGCATGGAAACATGAAACACTGGATGCATACTCGACAAGCTGGGTGGCAAGGCAAGCTTATAAACCACCTCCCCTATCCTTTGAAGCACCTCAAAAGGCCCAATGAACCGGGGGCTCAACTTGCCCCTCTTCCCAAACCTCATAACACTGTTCATGGGTGATACCTTCAGCAAAACGTTCTCCCCAGCCATGAAAGATACATCACAGATCTTCCTGTCCGCATAGCTCTTCTGCCTAGACTACGTCGTGCGAAGATGCTTCTGAATCAATTTCACCTTATCTAATACATCCTGGACCAAGTCTGTACCCAAGAGCCTAGAATCACCTGGCTCAAACCATCCAACCGTAGATATCTACCTCCTCTCATATAAAGCCTCGTACGGAGCCATCTGAATACTCGACTGATAACTGTTGTTATATGCAAACTCCGCGAGTGGCAAAAACTGGTCCCATGAAACCCCAAAGTCAATGACCCAAGCGCACAACATGTCCTCTAATATTTGAATAGTGCGCTCGGACTGCCCGTCCGTCTGAGGGTGAAAAGTTGTGCTCAACTCAACCTGAGTACCCAACTCTCACTGCACTGCCTTCCAAATCTGCGATGTAAACTGAGTACCCCTATCTGAAATGATGGAAACTGGAACAACATGTAGGCGAACAATCTCTCGGATGTAAATCTCAGCCAAATGCTCTGAAGAGTAAGTAGTGCCAACTGGAATGAAGTACGCGGACTTGGTTAGCCGATCCACAATAACCCAAACAGCATCGAACTTCCTCAATGTCCGTGGGAGCCCAACTATAAAGTCCATGGTGATCCACTCCCACTTCCACTCTGGGATCTCTAATATCTAAAGCAAGCCACCCGGTCTCTGATGCTCATACTTAACCTGCTGACAATTGAGACACCGAGCCACAAACCCAACTATATCCTTCTTCATCCGCCTCCACCAATAGTGTTGTCTCAAATCTTGATACATCTTCGCGGCACCCGGATGGATGAAATACCGTGAGCTATGGGCCTCCCCAAGAATCAATTCCCAAAGCCCATCTACATTAGGAACACATATCCGACCCTGCATCCTCAACACGCCATCATCACTAGTAGTCACATCCCTAGCATCACCTCTCCGTACCCTGTCCTGAAGAACGAGTAAGTGGGGATCATCATACTGACGCTCCCTGATATGGTCATAAAGAGTAAACTTGGAGATTACGCAAGCCAATACCTGACTAGGCTCCGAAATGTCCAATCTCACAAGCTGGCCCACTAAGGCCTGAACATCTAATGCTAAAGGTCTCTCTGCTGCTGGAAGATATGCTAAACTCCCCAAACTCTTCGCTCGGTGACTTAAAGCATTGGCCACCAGATTGGCCTTCCCCGAATGGTATAAAATAGTGATATCATAGTCCTTAAGAAGCTCCAACCATCTCCGCTGACACAAATTCAGATCCTTCTGCTTAAACAGATGTTGCAGACTCCGGTGATTAGAATAGATCTCACAATGAACCCCATACAAATTATGACGCCAAATCTTCAAGGCGGGAACATTGGCTGCCAACTCAAGATCATAGACAGGATAGTGCTTTCCCATGGGTCTTCAACTAGCGCGAGGCATATGCAATCACTCTACCCTCCTACATCAAAACAAAACTAATGCCTATCCTCGAGGCATCACAAGAACCCGAAGCTGATGGCAGAACTAACACTGGAGTTGTGGTCAAAGAAGTCTTGACCTTCTGAAAGCTCTCCTTAAATTCATCTGACCACCTGAATAGAGCACCCTTTTGGGTCAATTTGGTCAAGGGCAATGCAATAGATGAAAATCCCTCCACAAAGAGACGGTAAGAACCTTCCAAACCAAGGAAGCTCCTAATCTTGGTGGCTGAGTACGGTCTAGGCCAACTCTGCACCACCTCTATCTTCTTTGGATCTACCTGAATACCCTCACTGGACACCACGTGCCCCAAGAATGCCAATGAACCGAGCCAAAACTCATATTTGGAGAACTTTGCATAAAGCTTCTCCTCCCTCAATCTCTGTAATACAATCTTCAAATATTGAGCGTGCTCCTCCTTGCTACGAGAGTACACCAGGATGTCATCAATGAATACAACAACGAATGAGTCCACATAGGGCTGGAATACATTGTTCATCAAATGAATGAATGCTGCTACGGCATTGGTTAGCCCAAAAGACATCACTAAGAACTCATAATGGCCATATCGGGTCCTGAAAGTTGTCTTAGGAATATCTGAATCCCGAATCTTCAGTTGGTGATAACTGGACCTCAAATCAATCTTGGAGAACACCCTCGCTCCCTGAAGCTGGTTGAATAAACCATCAATAAGAGGCAAAGGATACTTGTTCTTGACTGTGACCTTGTTCAACTGCCGGTAATCAATACACATTCTCATGGAACCATCCTTCTTCTTTACAAATAGAACAGGTGCACCCTAAGGTGACACACTAGGCCTAATAAACCCCTTATCAAGGAGTTCCCGAAGTTGTTCTTTCAATTCCTTCAACTCCGCTGGTGCCATACGATACGGTGGAATAGAAATGTACTGAGTGCCCGATGCCAAATCAATACCGAAGTCAATATCCCTATCAGGCGGCATGCCCGACAGGTCTGCAGGAAACACATCCGGAAAAGCATATACCACTAGAACAGAATCAATGACAGGAGTCTCTGCACTAACATCCCTCACAAAAGCCAAATAAGAATGGCAACCCTTCTCAACCATACGTTGAGCCTTCAAATATGAAATCACCCTACTTGGTACATAATCTACAGAACCGCTCCACTCAACCCTCGAAAATCCCGGCATAGCCAATATCACCATCTTAGCATGACAATCTAGAACAGCATAACATGGAGATAACAAATTCATACCCAATATCACATCAATGTCAACCATACTAAGCAACAAAAGGTCCACTTGCATCTCCAAACCCCCAATAGTCACCACACAAGACCAATATATGCGGTACACAACAATAGTATCACCCATAGGCATAGATATATGAACAGATGAAACTAAAGACTCATGAGGAAAATCTAGAAAATGGGCGAAATACGAGGAAACATATGAATACGTGGAACCAGGGTCGAATAATACTGAGGCATCTCTGTGACACATTGAGACAACACCTGTAATCACAGCATTTGAAGCAATAGCATCTGGTCTGGCAGTGAGGGCATAGAAACGGGCCTAGCCACCCCTGATCTGCCTCCCCCTCTAGGGCGACCCCTAGCTGACTGACCTCTACCCCAAGCTGACTAGGCGGGTAGTGAAGTAACTGGTGCTGATGTCGAAGGCTGACCCCTCTGCTGAGATAGACCTCCATGACGACGAGGACACTGCCTCCACATATGCCCAAACTCCACACACTCAAAACAACTTGATAAGAACACAATAGGGGTCCAAGAATTACTAAAGCAAATAAAGAAACGCGCGGAAGCTAAAAGAAAATAAAGAAATAAAAAATAACGGAAAATTAAATATAGATTAAATTCAAGAAAGAGTTTCTTGAATTCAAGAAGTCTATTCTTGAAGTTGAATCCTAACAACAATAATTAGCTAACAAAGAACTAATCTCCTTTGGTAGAGAATTAAAAACAAGAGATAGATTGTGAAACCCGACCCTTTAGAATAACAAGAACAACAATAAGCCTAAACTTATCACCTTTCTAGAATACCTAGAAGTGATCTAAGATTTCGAAGAGTTTAATTTTACCAGCATAAGTTGAGTCTTGAAGGTTGAAGAATAAATCCAAGAGTAGCTACACACAAGAGTGCAAGAAATATCTCACAATTTTTATTGATAATAATCTATCATAATATAAAATCTAAAATCAAAGAAGACACCCCTTTATATAGATAGGGGGTCACGAAATTCCTACCTAAAAACAAGAAAATAAAGTCCTAAAATACTTTGGACAACAAGTCCAAATACCTTAGGAAAAGGAAAAACACTAGGAAACAAAAACCAAGTCAATCTTGGAAAGTAACTCCAACAATCTTAGGAAAAGGAAAACATAACCTTAACTACCTAGGAAATCAATAAATCTAGTACCAAAATATATGGAAATAAGTTAAAACCAATCTTGGATAGAATCTTGAAAGTCGCAATCCAATCATGGATAGGATCTTGGAAATCTTAAAGGCAACTTGCAAGAAACTTGGCACCAACTTGTTCCCAACTTCTATCACGCCTATTGAACATTTCTTGGGAAGAAAGTAAGTCCTTTTTATGTTATAAAAACGTGAGGACTTATTGGGCTGCAAGTTTGGACACATTTTTAGGTACCAAGTAGGTCCAATAGTGGCTTGATTTGGACCTTCTTCAGAGGATGTCTCTTGGGATCTAATCCACCTTTTCTTGGACATGAATTTGGACCATAAAATAACTATAATACCTAGACAATGCATATCCTTTATCCTTGAGCTCTCCATCCCAATTAACAACTTCTTTATTTGCACTTGAAGTCTAATGGCCTTGTTTTGCATTTCTTTAGCTTGACATCTTGTTAAAGGCCCTCTTTGAGATTCCAAAGCTTCATTCTTGTCCTTGCATATATTTGAGCTTTCTAGGATGCTATCACTCCCCTCTTCTTGAAGAACATTCGTCCTCGTATTTTGACCTTGCAAGAAAAAGAAGTCACACACTAGTAAATGACATCCACTAATATGAAAAAATGGTAGGAATAAAACAAGATAGTGACCGTGTGTCCACTTAACCCAATTAAGCCTAATAGGTGTAAATACTCCTTTATAAAGCATATGGACATCATCATCCCAATAAAATTTATGCCTACTTAGAGTTGTCCAATAAAAACCTCTCTTAGATGCACTATGTAATGAAATTTGCAATGCGATCTTGTCAATAAGGTAGTCCAAACATGTGCATGCCAAAGAAATTACAAAATATTGGTCATGCATCCATTTAACACAAGTATCTCTACCACATGTATCACATAAGCCACTATTATGATATAGCCAAGTATCAATTATAAATTCCATGGATTCTTCTACATGTAAGTTATTCAAAGAAGCACATAAATTCTCAGAAAGGTCAGAAGAACCCATAAATTCC
Source organism: Nicotiana otophora (assembly GCA_000715115.1). NCBI lineage: Eukaryota > Viridiplantae > Streptophyta > Magnoliopsida > Solanales > Solanaceae > Nicotiana > Nicotiana otophora. The sequence goes on along the minus strand of AWOL01S0010253.1, from coordinate 208,172 downwards.
AAAATACAAATTTCAATACATTCAAGCTCGTGATTATAACTTTTCTCAATAATATTCGCAACATCAATGGATTCTACATAATTGCTCAAACTGTCACAAAAAGAGTCATAGATAGGTTCATGAAAGAGTATTTGATCACTAACGTCACAATAATCATGCATATCCTCTTTAATAGTAGCAAAGACTTGTACATGCTCACAATCAACATGCCTAGAGGAATGACTTCCCATCAAACAACAAAACTCACATTCTAGCAATTTATTATATGAAAACTCATTAGACACTTGAATAGGAGAAGAAAGAACATTTAACTCATTAGCAAGCCTCTTCTTATAAATTTCATGCCTCTTTCCACCAAGTTGAAATGCATAATCATCTATGTCATACTCAATTTTAAAAGGAAGCAAATTACTCTTGCACTTTAACTTATATATTGCAGTTAATGACTTGATATGCATCAAAATATCATCATCCACAAAAATTATAAAGTCACCAACATAAGAAATAAGAGTATAGTTCATTACCTCCAAAAATACCTTAGGTGTTCTAGAAAGGCCAAGAATGTGAATGAACCAATTATACATACCATACTTGGACTTATTTACTAATGGAACAACATCACCTTTTATTCTCTTATGCAATGACTCTAACTTAGCAATGCCTTTAGGGAACTCCATGTTATAAACCTGTAAATAAGGATCAAAATAGTCAAAAGGTTCAACAACAAAGAAATTAACCAAGCTTTTATCTTCCACCATCCAACAAGAATTGATTTCGCTAAATTCATGTTGGAATCCGATTGGATCCTTTGCTACATATCTTGTGCCTCACCTTCCCTTTCAAAAGGTCTTTTACATATGGCTGCACAAAATCACAAGAACTAAAACAAGAAAGATTTAATAGTTTAGGAAGAAAAGAAAATATTTTCTTGCTTACACTCTTTTTAGCTTTTATCACAAGACTAACTTTTCTCTCACCCTTAGCCTCTTTTCTCTCACTTGTGTTGTTTTCTTCTTTACTCAAACCCTCTTGTTTTTCTCTCTCAACCTTAAAGACTTTTCTTATCTCATTGCCTTCTCTCTTTTCTTTTCCCTCAAGCTCAGTCTTTTTCTTAATTGACATCCCATTCTCTTCACTCAATACAACCTCTCCTTTTTCATCTGTTGGGATATCAACCTGCACTCCCTTACTCCTCTCATTCTTTTCTCTCTCATATTTTTTCATATTCAATTTAACAGTCTTTTCATCTTCATAAATTTGTGAGGGAGTCAAAGGTCCAAGAATAAATTTCTTCTCATTAACCTCAAAAGAGTATCTATTTTTTTTCATATTATATGAAGCTCTTATATATGCATACCATGGCTTTCCCAACAAGATATGATAATTATTCATGGGAATCACATCACATCAGATCGCATCCTCATACCTTCCAATAGAGAATAGTAATAACACTCTTTTATCTACCTTTACTCCTCTCAACATGTAGGGTTCAATATGCTCAACACAAGGCAAGTTCAATTTTTCAACCATATAAGTGCTAATTGAGTTATAGCCAAACTCTTTGTCAATTCTAAGGGCACAAATCACAGACATCACTTTAGCTCTTGTTTGAAAAATAATTTTATCATTATCTTCCTTCCATTTGGTATACTATAAATTTGACTTTTCAAGTTGTTGAGTCATAGCTCGCCTCCTTTAAATATAACTACCTGTTTGAAATATCTTGAACAAAGATTAGAAAGAATTATGTATCTCTCAAATTTTGGCTTTTTCCTCTAATGTTCTCGCATCTCTTGCCTTTTTCCACTCAAAGAAATTCTTGGTCGTTAAACTTTAGATTTATTAATAAACTTTACTAGTCACAGCCCTTAGTGATAAGAATGTGGAGTTAGAAAAAGAAAAGGAAAGTGAAGGACCAAACCTTGGAAGAATAGGAATTGGTTATGTAGAAAAAACAAGGAAAGAATTTAGGAAACCCAAAACCCACAAGAATAAGGAAAGAAGTTACCTTAATCTTCAAGAACTAGGATCGCCTCTTCTTGTTTCCTTTCTTGACTTGGAAACCAAATAACACTTGAATTCTACAAATAATAATGAGCCATAATGCTTTTCTTTTGTATGATTTTCTTTTTTTGTTTTGTTTTGCTCAAGATTATCCCAAGATTATGAATATTGAAATCTTGATTAGCCTATGCTCTAATACCACTTGATAACAACACAATAGAGGTCCAAGAATTATTAAAGAAAATAAAGAAACGTGCGAAAGCTAAAAGAAAATAAAGAAATAAAAAACAACGGAAAATTAAAGATAGATTGAATTCAAGAAAGAATTTCTTGAATTCAATAAGTCTATTCTTGAAGTTGAATCCTAACAACAATAATTAGCTAACAAAGAACTAATCGCCTATGGTAGAGAATTAAAAACAAGAGATAGATTGTGAAACCCGACCTTTTAGAATAACATAAACAACAATAAGCCTAAATTTATCACCTTTCTTGAATACCTAGAAGTGATCTAAGATTTCAAAAGAGTTTAATCTTACCACCTTAAGTTGAGTCTTGAAGGTTGAAGAATAAATCCAAGAGTAGCCACACACAAGAGTGCNAATTCAAGAAAGAGTTTCTTGAATTCAAGAAGTCTATTCTTGAAGTTGAATCCTAACAACAACAATTAGCTAACAAAGAACTAATCGCCTTTGGTAGAGAATTAAAAACAAGAGATAGATTGTGAAACCCGACCCTTTAGAATAACAAGAACAACAATAAGCCTAAACTTATCACCTTTCTTGAATACCTAGAAGTGATCTAAGATTTCGAAAGAGTTTAATCTTACCACCTTAAGTTGAGTCTTGAAGGTTGAAGAATAAATCCAAGAGTAGCCACACACAAGAGTGCAAGAAAAATCTCACAATTTTTATTGATAATTGTCTATCATAATCTAAAATCTAAAAACAAAGAAGACACCTCTTTATATAGATAGAGGGTCACGAAATTCCTACCTAAAAATAAGAAAATAAAGTCCTAAACTACTTTGGACAACAAGTCCAAATACCTTAGGAAAAGGAAACACACTAGGAAACAAAAACCAAGTCAATCTTCGAAAGTAACTCCAACAATCTTAGGAAAAGGAAAACATACCCTTAACTACCTAGGAAATCAATAAATCTAGTACCAAAATATATGGAAATAAGTTAAAAGCTATCTTGTATAGAATCTTGAAAGTCGCAAACCAATCATGGATACGATCTTGGAAATCTTGAAGGCAACTTGCAAGCAACTTGGCACCAACTTTTATCACGCCTATTGAACCTTTCCTAGGCAGCAAGTAAGTCCTTTTATTGTTATAAAAACGTGGCTTCATGTAGGACTTATTGGGCTGCAAGTTTGGAGACATTTATAGGTGCCAAATAGGTCCAATAGTGGCCTGATTTGGACCTTCTTCAGAGGATATCTCTTGAGATCTAATCCACCTTTTCTTGGACATGAATTTGGACCATAAAATAATTATAATACCTAGACAACTCATATCCTTTATCCTTGAGATCTCCATCCTAATTAACAATTTCTTTATTTGCACTTGAAGTCTAATGACCTTGTTTTGCAACTCTTTAGCTTAACATCTTGTTAAAGGCCCTCTTTGAGATTCCAAAGCTTCATTCTTGTCCTTGAATAGATTTGAGCTTCCTAGGATGCTATCATAACTCCCTGGTTTTGGTGGCGGAAACTGAAGGGAACCCCTAGCATCGGGATAACCAGTAGAAGAACCTGGCATAGAGGAGCCCCGAACTGGTGGAGCACGAGACTAACTCTGAGCTGGAAGAGCACTAAGTGATGAGTGGCCCTGATGAGAACTGTGAGAACCATGGCCAGATGATGCACCACGGTGAAATGGCAGAGCTGACTGGGCCTGTCTGAAATGACGACCTCTACCGTGCTGAAACTGACCCCCAAAAGGAGCACCATTGAATCCACCCTGTCCACGAGGCCTTTTGGCCTCCTTCTAAACCCTCTCCTGACCGCAAACCATCTCAATCTGTCGAGCAATGTCGACAACCTCATCAAAGGTAGCACCAGACACCCTCTCTCTGGTCATTGCTATTTAATATAAAAACCTTCGTAAAGGAGTTCAAATCAAACAAAAGTTCGAAAAGGAAAAACCCGATATCGGGGTGTCACTAATCATAAGCATCTACTACCATTTGTCTGACAATATCAAAACTAACATAGTCTGGAAAAATAGCTAAATACAACTAAAGAAAGATAAGAGGGAGAAGAACAGGGGCTACGATCGCCAAGCAGCTACCTTGCTATCCCCGAAACAATCTGCAACCAGAATAATCAACAACCGCTACCGTGCCCAACTACACCCGGATCTGCACACAAGGTGCAGGGACTAACGTGAGTACGCCAACTCAGTAAATAACAACAATAAATAAAGACTGAGCAGTAGTGACGAACAATAAAGCATATCAAGTTCATATCACAAAATTTCAGTAAAGTACAACATGCTTTAAAAATCAGTGTTTGAATCAAATCATCTTGTTGAAACCCGGTTCCAGTGAAAATCATTTAAAGAAATTTTTCAACAGTTTTTCAAACAAAGACTCAATGCAAAAGTGAGCAAAAATGATGAAATCATAAACAGCCCCTCGGGAAAACATCACTCATATACAGCCCCTCGGACAAACCTCACAGGCACTCGTGCCTCTCGGACATACCTCACAGTCACTCATGCCACTCGGGCATACCTCATAATCACTCATGCCACTTGGACAAACCTCAAAATCACTCATGCCTCCCAGTCACTCAGCACTCGACACTCGTCACTCGCACTCAGTACGTACCTGCGCTCACTGGGGGTGTGTACAGACTCCGAAGGGGCTCCTTCAGCCCAAGCGCTATATCAAGCCAAATCATGGCATACATTACTCAGGCCCTCGGGCTATATCAAACATTCTGCGGCGTGCAGCCCGATCCCATAAACCTCTCAAGCCACTCGGACATTTCAGTAAAAACAGGGCATTCGGCCCAAAACAACATTTATATGCATCAAATAGAGTCATAAAACTGAGTTATGCAGTAAACAAGTATAACCATGACTGAGTATAGATTTTCAATCAAAAACAATGAGAGGATAGCAAGAAAAGGCCCCTAAGGGTCCAAACAACACTAACACAAGGCCCAAACATGGCATTCAGCCCAATTTACAGAAACTCTTTCTAAAACATATAAGCATCATATAGTTTCAACGAAATATGCAACTTTATCGTTGCTACGGGACGGACCAAGTCACAAATCCCCAACGGTGCACGCCCACACGCCCGTCACCTAGCATGTGCGTCACCTCAAAATAGTAGAATGATACAAAATCCGGGGTTTCATACCCTCAAGACTAGATTTACAATCGTTAGTTACCTCAACCCAGTCAAATATCTGCCCCGCAATGCTCTTGCCTCTGGACTCGGCCTCCAAACTCTCTGAATCTATTCATAATCAGTACAATACCATCAATATATGCTAATGGAATGAATTTCACAAGAAAAACTATCAAATTGGCCCAAACCCGAAATTGGCTTAACACGGCCCCCGGGCCCACATCTCAAAATCCGACAAAATTTACAAAACTAGGAAGCTCATCCACTCGCGAGTCCATACATACAAAATTTATCAAAATCCGACATCGTTTGGTCTCTCAAATACTTAAATTAAACTCTCTAAAATCCCAAGCCCTAACCCATCATTTTCACTAATTACATGATTACACAACGGTAAATCACCATATATTATGGCTCAAGCAACTTACCTCACTAATAGCCCTTGAATCACCCTTCAAAAATCACTCCAAAAGCTCCAAACAGCGACTTGTAAATGGTGGAAATGAACCAAATTCGCGAAGGGTTCTATTTATGGTTTCTGCCCAGGCTTTTCACACCTGCGGCCAATGTCTCGCTTCTGTGCCATCACACCTGCGGTCCAAACAATTGCACCTGCGCAAGTTACTTAAATGCCCAGACTCCGTACCTGTGCTCCATTTCCGCATCTGCGACCATGCAGGTGCGAAAACTACCTCGCACCTGCGGCCACTGCCTGACTTCCTCACTTTCGCTTCTGTGTCACCTATCCGCATCTGCGGACTCGCACATGTGACCTATCCTACGCACCTGCGGACCCATCCTACCTCAACATTGGCCGCACCTGCGACCTCTTGTGTGTTTCTACGGCCTCGCAGGTGCGGAAACTTCATCGCACCTGCGCCTTCTGCCCAGTTCCTCCAACCTCGCATTTGTGACATCCCGCTTTCTTCTGCGGACTAGCACCTACGATGAGACATCCGCAGGTGCAATTATGAGAGCTGAGTTCTAGCTTCAGCAATCCTCCAATATCCAAACTTGTTCCGTTAATCACCCGAAATCACCCCGAGGCCATCGGGACCTCAAACAAAAATACCAACAAGTCATATATCAACATACAAACTTAGTCGAACCTTTGAATCACTCAAAACAACATCAAATCACCAAATTACCCTCGGATTCAAGTCTAAGAACTTCTAAACTTCCAAATTTGACATCCGATGCCGTAATGAACCAAACCACATCCGAATGACCTCATATTTTGCACGCACGTCAGAAATGACACTACGAACCGACCCCAATTTCCAGAATTCTATTCTGACCCCGATATCAAATGTTCCACTGCCGACCAAAAATCGCCAAATTTTCAATTTCGCCAATTCAAGTCTAATTCTACCACGACCTCCAAATCATATTCCGGACGCACTCCTAAGTCCAAAATCACCTAATGGAGCTTATGGAACCATCAGAATTTAAATTCGAGATCCTTTACACATAGGTCAATATCCTGTTGACTTTTCCAACTTAAGGTTTTAAATAAAAGACTAAGTGTCTCATTCCACTGCGAAACCACTCCGGACCCGAACCAACTAATCTGGTATATCATAATATAGCTTAAGAGCATAAAGGAAACAAAAATGGGGGAAATGGGGCTACAACTCCCGAAATGACCGACCGGGTCGTTACAGTTGTAGTGAGACTGTTGTTACAAGACCATTTCTTCTTTATGTCATTATGCTTATGTTAAAGCCGTCTTCCTTATTTACTCAACTAGTCCTTCTTTGTAGTACATAAGGGACACCCTCTGACTCCTATAAAGCTGCGAGCTTATTACATCGTATACCCGAAAGAATTTTTGATGTTCTTACTCGTCTATAATTATGCTTTGTTACTTACCTCTGCGCCCTTGTGTTTGTTGGGTTGCTTCTGAACTGAAATTTTTCACTATTTTCTCAGTGACTCCATCTTTTATTTTTGTAACACTTATACGGTACTTTTAACAACCCCAAATCCTATCTGAATATTTCTCAAGGATCGCGATACCATCATATTTGCGAGACTAAATTCCCTATATTGGGTTTCACTATGTTTATCTTGCACAATCTGTAGATTTGTCTGTATCCTCTTGTCTATCTATCACTAGTCTCTTCGTAATCAACTACTAACTACTCGTTGGTTTATTCTTAGAACTATATTCTGCATAATCTCCCTTGGGATATGTCCGTTGTTTGAACTTACCTCTCGTATTGGGTCCTTATGTATCAAGCTTTTATTCGCACTTATTTATCAATAACATCTCAGGCAGGAACCCTTACTTCCTCTCTCCGGTGTCGTTATTGCATAATGTTCTGGAGTCGTAACATATTCATGGGATCTAAATAAATGCAATCTCATTCCTTTTGCCTCGTTATCTTTGGCGTCTTTTCACATCTTCACTGACATCTTACTCATCTTGTAGCAACCCATTTATACCAAGGATAATTGAATTTTGTTTACGCACGAGGGTGACACCTAGTGTAACTAGCACACTTAGTCCCTTAAGCTTAACTCTGCTCACAGTGCTTGCTTTAGGGAAGCGTCTTCCTAAGTGACCTTTAGAGGTTATTCTTCTATTGTCCATTCTATTATCGCCGGAACACGATCTCTAAAATTCTCACGATGTCGACTATTATCAAATCCTTCGGTCCCGAATTCATGTTCAGTTTATCTTATTGACTAGACTATACTAATTTGTATTACTCCGGGGGTCTATCTTTTCCTTTTAGTGATCACGTACGAGTCACCAACTCATTTCTCGAAATGGGGACATGATTTTATGGCTTATACTCTTTTATTGTCTCAAGGCATATGACCTCCTCTCTTTTCCTTCACTTGACTATAGAATCTGTAATCCTATCATATTTTAATTTACCGTTATCATCCAATTATCACATCTTACTCATAATGTTTTATTTACTCTCTTGTTATTCTCTTGCTAATATTTCTATCTCTCACTTTATTCTAAAAACTTCAACAAAATATTATTTCTCTTTTAGCTCCCCTTGCTCCATACATTGGCTCTTCGGGTCGCCTAACATTCTCTCTTGGCTACGGACGGGTACCATACTAAGGTAAATATTTATCCCTCAGAGGATTCCAGTGCCTATCCTCTGAATTTTATAAACATGCTAGTATTCATATGTAACTTTACTATTCTAGAGTGCACCATTTGGGTGTCTCACAAGGAGAACTATTACAACATTTCCAATATCAATCGACAATGTCCGCTAATACTAACAATCCATCCACCATTTTGGGTTATTCTAACCCCAGCTGGATCCCCATATCCTATCCTTCTCTTAAACTATATATGTTAGCCCCCATAGGGCATAACTAGGATGGGTGTGGCCAATTTTATATCTCTCTGCTATTGTTGAAGATAACTCGAAATGCTTATATTTCTTTTCCATAATTGTAAATACTGATAATCATCATTAACTAGGTACCTCGTACCCTTCTTCATCCTGCTTCTTTTACTTGCTGAAACTTGTATCTACCTTCTGATTCTCTTATTTCTTTCACCGTCTGGGTGGATAGATATTGTTGCCTTAGGGATCTTAATCAAGAAGCTTACACATCTTAGTATACACATGATCTGCTGAAGACCTCACATTTACCCATCATAAGCGTGATGCAATATCGAGTTCTTCTTACTCAACTTTTCCACATCCATATTCGATCCCTTACCAACTGTTTTTCTGGATGTAGATATCGTTGTATTACAAATAAAATAGAATTTAGGAGTTTGAATACTTACAACTAGGCTCTACCACACTATCTAGAGTAAGAAGAAAGAGTGACAATCCTAAATGTCTTGTAGCCTCCTGCCTATAAGTGTGGTGCACAACACACCCATAAACAAGACTCTACTAGACACGACTTGTAGACTCCCTAAGACACAACTACTTTGATACCACTTTTGTCACGACCCAAACCGATGGGCCGCGAAGGGTACCCGGTGCCTTACCTAACCGAGCACCAACGTAACGTATCTTTCTTATTATACCATAATGAGTAAATGGGCCATAAGTGACATCACGTGATAACCATAACCAAATATAAGGGAATACTATACATAGGACCACCCAACATGATATAGAAACTTATACGTGTGACATACGGGCCTATAAGGCCTGCATGATCATTTGTACACTCAAAACATAGGACGACAAGGCCATACAATCATCTATATACATGGCATATGTCTACAAGCCTCTAAGAGTACATAAACATCATAAAGGTTGGGATAGGTCCCCGCCATACCAATCAATATATGTCCAAATCATACTGACCAAATAGGCAACTCCGGAGCAAGTAGAGTACACCAACACCTTTCACTGAGCTGATAGCCTACTAGGAGGACTCTCAACCTGTCTATCGGGACCTGCGGGGATGAAACGCAGTGTCCCCAGGCAAAAGAGATGTCAGTAGAAATAAGGTACCGAGTATGTAAGGCATGAAAGCAGTATATAAAAGACATGAAAGAAACATGGAGTAAAGAACTCAACATGTAAGTTTGAATAGCGCTGTGAATCATGAAACATTTATAATGTCAAGCATATGCGTATAAATGTCACATCATGCATAGGTATATGTGTACATAACATCATCAAGCCTCTGAGGGCATACTATCATATCATCTCGGCCTCTGTGGGCGAAATCATTAACGTAGACCAGCTGATCAGGTGGTGGTGCGTATATAACACCATAACCTTTTCCCATACCCCATATACATATAATATATGCGTATATAATTCCATATGGTCATGGGTCAATGTACATGTATAAATGAATGCAATGCATAAGGAAGTAAACCAATAATATAGAAATGTCATAAGACACATGAACATATGATTTGATAGTAGGACATATGGGGAATCAAGAACATAGGCAACTCTAGTACTTCTAGGAATAGAATTATTTGTGAAAGTTGCGTGCTTGCTCATTTTGTTGCATCATATGGATCATGCCAAAAGGAAATAAGGGATAGCCTTAACATACCTTAACTCCATTGAATCCTTAATACCTTCCAATCAATTCTTCAAACAACTTAACTCAATCTACCGTAACTTAAACTAGTAGCCCGCTTATGTAAATTTGGGCAGCATCTCCCCTACAATAAGAGCCTCCTCCAATACCATATACAAACAAAAATGACAAGAGTAATCCAAAAATATATAATTATCAATAACAACACACCATAAAACAACAACAAATCACAACTACTTCACAACGAGCGGCAAGCTGCGATTGAAACCTGTCTATCCTATATCACCCCTTATAGACATCATAATTTAAATTACCAGTATCATTAACATGATAATTTATTCATTCATCAATGATTACAGCCTTATACCGTATATTTATAACAAAGAACATAATCCACAACTCCAACTATCCTCAATTAGCAACTTTATTCACTAGTTCATGTCTAGCCCATCCATTTAACTTAATCAACATCAAGATAATCCTAGGCACATGCAAGAACACAATATAATTACCTCCTACAGTGGATTCAAGTAGAAATACATGTTATATTTATCTTACAACAGCACAACACATCCCAATCACTTCATACCCAAAGCGATAACTATAGTAGTACCAAACACACCGAAACTGTTACAAAGAACGGCTAATCCACCATTTAGCCATTATGTGATGTTTATCTACATAATTTCTCCTCCAACACTCCATTAAACAGTATCAAAATAGAAATCCCAAAAAAACAACACGAAATAGCCCACAAAACAGTCCACTACAAGTCGAATAACTCGAACTCATGGCTTCCAATCATCGTCCCATGAGTTCTAACTATTAGGCAACGAATTTATCAACCTCACTTAATATTAAAAATCTTAAATACAGAAAGTAGGAATGTTCTTATCTATTAAATACCTTCCAAAACTCAAACTACAATGAAAAAGAGAGGTGATATAGCGATACTTAAGTCGTAGGGAGCGTTCTAATGTTATTGCTTCTTGATTTCATACCCGGGGTGTTAATCTTCTTTGAAGCCCTTGTAGAGAGCTTAAGGATAATTTTATGGGTCTTATTTGGTAATGGTTTCTGGATAAATGAAGAAAGAGACGACATAAGGGATATGAATATCCATTTTGTTGAAAAGTCGAAAAGGTGTTACTTTGCACCCTAGCATTGACTCTTTTTCCAATGCTTATATATTCTTATCCGTATGCCGTATGAACGAACGGTTAGAAGCATTGGAAACTATATTACAAGACCTTAAATTTTGTATATAATATGTCCCAAAAAGACCTCATATAGCACACGAAAGGTATTGGTCAAAAAGCTTTAGTGACCTACCTACTTGTCACCTATGCAGTCTACGCAGTCTCGTGAAACTGCAAATATCTGTCTACTCTGATGTAGTATTGACGAATGGTTTAATGCATAAGAAACTAGACTCGTAGATTTTTAATTTTATATATGGAGAATCATGTAATTCCAATTATACTAGGAGAAAATCGCTTCTACATTTGACCTAATATTCAGCACATTATGAATGTAACTTGTGATGACCTTTGCCAAATTTTGTTCCAAAACTTGCTTGACTTCAAAATGTAATACAATACTATAATACGACTAAAATATATCATAACATAACCTCCTTATCATGTTAAGAACCCTAGTATCATCCCAAAAGTACATGATATAACATTTCTAACTTGTTGACATTCGACGAAACTTATTTTCTTCAATTTGCTTATCTCCTAAGCCTTTCAACCCTCTTGGTAGTTGTTATCCATGATATTAAAGATTTGTAACCTCCAAGGTAAAATGATTAACTTACTTTATGTACTTTCAAAGACGATCTCATTTCTGAGCTTATAACAATTGACTTATGATGCACTCTCGCGGACAAAAATATAGGGTGTAACATATATAATGTGTTATGACTTACGTGTATGGTTGGTTTCGATATTCGAGAGTTTCAGGATTGATTTATAAGAGAAATTTACATTCTTGGAGACTTAAAGTTGAAGAGTTGACCCAGATTTGACTTTTGCATAAACGGTCTCGGATTTGCATTTTGATGATTCCAATAGGTTCGCATATCCATATTCAAATTTGGATGTTTCTAGAAGCTTTTTGCTCTATTTGGAAAAAGTTGGCAATTTGAAGGTTTTTAAAGTTCGTAAGTTTGATCGGGAGTTGACTTCGATGTTATCGGGTTCAGATTATTGTTCAAGGAGTTGGAATAGGTTCGTTATATCATTTGGAACTTGTGTGCAAAACTTAAGGTGATTTCGAGTTAGTTAGACGTGGTTTGACATGAGTTTTGAAAATCGTAAGTTTGATTAGTTCATTAAGCTTGAATTGACGTGTGATTTGATATTTTATCGTTTTTTGCATGATTTTATACATCGAGTATGTCCTTGTAATGTGTTTGGACTTGTTGGTATTACTGGATGGGGTCCCGAGAGCATCGGGGGTGATTCAAGGTGGTTCACGACCATTTTTATGATGTTTGGAGCAATTGGTTTCTAATGACTCATATCTTCTTCCCGATCGCTTTGTATATGTTGGGAGTTGGGGCTTTGTGAATCACGTTCACGACAAGGTATTGTGCTCGTGAAGGGTTAGTGCTTGAAGGTCTTCTCATTCACGTGGATGTAGCGCGTTCGCGTAGGATCTGAATTGAGTAGTGGTAATAAACTCTCCAGTCTCTCAGGCTCACAAATCTCATGCCATCAGCCCAAACAAGGATAGATGATGTAACAATAAATGATACAGAGATTGAGATATGATATGCAAATGATGAATGTGACTGAGTACATAATTGCAATTTAAGCAAATAACTCAACAACAGAAATGACCTCAGTGGGTCCTAACAGGATAAGCATATAGCCTAAACATGGTTTCTAAATGAATCACAGTTCAATAACACTATCATGTACCAGTTGCATGGATAGAGAAACTATTAGGTAGCTACATAGTACCACAGAATCAACCGAGTCATAATTCACACGGTTCACGCCCACACGCCCGTCACCTCAACACCAAACACATAACACATATATTTACGGGTTCATTCCCTCAGTACCAAGTTTAGAAATGTTACTTACCTCGAACACGCCAAATCCACAGCCAAGCGAGCCAAACAATACTTTAGAAAGAGTGGTGGGATTACCATTTATTTTAGTCTCTTTTCTTAAGTTTTTGTGTCCTTTAATTATAAAATGAGGTGATTTATGGTGTGCATTGCTAGATTTTTAGGTACAATGAGTTTTGAAGAGAATTGAAGTCAATAAAAGTGGAGTTGAGCAAAAAAGGAGGGAAAGAAGTGCAAAATTGCTTCAGTCAAATCGCATCTGCAGAAGAGTGCGCGTTTCTGCGGGCCTGCACCTGCGAAATAGGAGAAATTGCACTGGAAACGTACCTGCGACTACGAATCCGCTTCTGCGGAACCGCTTCTATGGAGACATGTCCTCTTTTGCGGAGTAGACAAATTTCACAAGACTCGCATATACGAGTATTTTCGCGCTTCTACGGTACCGCACCTGTGATGAATTTTCCGCATAGACGGCCAACGGGCTTCAACTATAGACATACTTGGCATTTCACATTTTCTTTATCCCAAACCCTTTAATACACGACCTAGCTTATTGGAAGCATATATTTGGCTTATTTTTTAGTCTCTTGACTAGAGAAGACAGGTTTTGGAGCTAGGGTTCTTGCACACGCACTTGGGTCTTGAAGAGTTGAAACTTTTGGTTAGAATTTCTTACCCATTTATGTTCATTTCTTCATTTCCTTGCTTTGTATTGAATATCTAAGTGTGTAGTATTTTTTCCAACACTTGAATCTTGTTTATGAGAATATTCATATTTAAAGTGTGGATTAAATATCTTCTTGTGCTTGTGTATTGAACGATTTTTATCTATATTGAAGCGAGTTATTATTTTTTTAATTATTCTTGTTCTTTAATATTTCCAAAGGAATTAGCTAACCCTAGGAATCGCCCATCAACGAAGAAGATGTTTTGGAAAAGATAATTTTGAAAAGATAATTAACAAGAACTTGAGGCATTAACCCTCACTTTATAGATTTTACCTAGGGATAGGATTGAACAACTCTTAGCTATATTCGGGTATGCTTAATCTCTTAATTGTTTTAGAGATATTTTTATTAGGATGTCTTGTTAGTCTTTGGAAGAAGCTAACAAAGAATTATTACCCTATGCTAATTAACATAAACTCACTTATATCTGTAAGATCGTGAAATTCAGTAGATCGTTACTTAAGTGTAATTACCCATGTATCCATGCTTGTATTCATTGATTATTTTACTTTCTTCCTAGGTTATTTTACATTTTCGCATTTAGACATAAATATTTTCTCGAAACCCTTTTAAGTGTTTGGCTTAGCATAATAAGTGCTAATTCTCTTACACAGCTAATCGCCTGCATATTGTTCTCTGTGGGATTCGACCCCAACTCATAGTTGTGTATTTTATATTGCATACGACTGTGTCCTTTTATGTGCCTTGGTCCTAACTTGTGCATATTTGTGTAATTATTTTCTTATTTTTGTTTAATTATTTTTGTTGTTTTCTTTATTGTTTCTTGTTTCTTTTCTTTAGTTTTGGAAAATGGCATGATGTAATGAAAATTGGGCGGATGGTAGTTGTTCATACTTTGATGACCCTTGTCCTTATTGTGGAGGACCACACTCGTGGCAAAATTATTTAAATTCTCCCGGGGGCGGATTGTGCACACAATCTCAAACTCATGAGTGGAGTATATGTGATAAGTGTGGTGGTCAAAATGGCATTTGGGCTAATTGTGATTATTTGTCCTTCTCTTCCCCAAACTCCCGCTATGATGATTCTACTTTTTGTGATAACAAGTATAAGGATATGAAAGTGGAAAACATTGATCATGGTCAAAATAGAGAGTTCAAACTCATGATGGAATGCCTACTTGAAGGAAGCAACAAAGAGCAAAATGACTTGGAGGAGCTTTTGAAAAATAGTCTCCAAAATGATTTGGCACTTAAAAGGTTGAAATCACAAATGGGAGAACTGCTTGAAGCTTTAGATGTCCAAAAAGCCTCTGAAGTGAATGATAGCCAAGAACCTTCCTTTGAGGTTGAAGCCAAAAATCCTTCTTTGGCACTTGATCAAAACTAAGAAGAACTCTCAAATGCTCAAAATAAGATGATGATGCTCAAGTTGGAGGCCATTCTTGATAATGAGGAGAAGCACAACTTGGCACTTGAGAACTTGAAACAAGTACTAACTCAAAATGAGGAGAATATATGCACTTTGGAAGATCAAATGAAATCATTGGTTGAGGCCCATTATGCCCACCAACTCGAGAATGTGGAGAGAGTTCAAGAAAAGTCCAACTTCGAGGAAGAAAGTGAGCTATATTTTGAGGAATCAAGAATTGAACATCCGCCAACCGACTCCAAGCTTGTTGGTGATGCCAAGAAAAATATGGAACTAGAGTCAACCAATGTAGTTGAAAGGATGGTTGAAAATGACTCTATTTCGACGGAAAAAAGGGATGTCAAAATTAGGAAATCGTTGCAAGTTGGGAGGCAATTATCTCATTCCAAGCATTTTTCAACTTTGGACTTGTATGGTGATATGGGAAGTGAACCATGTGAATCCATGTGGGAGTGTAAATAAGAAAGACAAAAGCCATATATCTTGCAATTTGGATATTCAAGAATGCCAAATGACATGCCTCAAAAGAAAGCCAATAAATGCAAAATGAAGAAATTGATGTTTGGCTTGATTATTTACTTACCACCCCCAGTTACTCGTGGTCAGAAGCTTGATTCCATGTTAGGTGCCCAGTTCATATCCTCCAAGTGGAGAGAAAAGTGGTAAAGTCGATTCGCATCATGCCACAGCGTTAAATGTGGTGCTTGGTGGGAGGCAACCCATTGTTTTCAAATTTTGAGCTTGTTTTTGAAATTTTCATTTTTAGAATAGCTTAGTATATTATTTTTGACTAATCTGCCAAGTTTCAGATTTTTTGGAGTTGCATTGAGGAGTTTGAGGTGTTGGAACAAGCCAAAACAGTGGCTGCCCAGATCTTTCCAGCAAGACTCTGGTGCAGCCGCACCTGTGGATAAATGCACGCAAGTGCATTTTCGCATAAGCGAGGTATGGGGCGCATGTGCGCATTTTGCGCAGAAGCGGCTCTACGAAAGCGCTTCTTTTGTCGCACGTGCGTATGTCGGGCAGGTTTAATGAACCAAGCCCTCATTTCATCAGGTAACACTCTAACCCCTTCTTCTCTCAAACTCTAACTCCTCGCATCTCTCTCACAATCCGCTGCTCTCACTCAAGTGCGTGCACAAAGGCAACACAAGTATATTATTCATCTTCCCTCATCTTCTCTCAATTTCTTCCTCTTCTTTATCTCTATTTTTTCATGACTATTTTTCCCACAATCATTGTTTTCCCTTTTCGGTCATTGTTAGCTTTAGGGGTGAGGAAAATTGGTTGAGTGAAATCGTTTGTGTTGAATCTTGTTGAACAACAGAATTTAGGGAAGTCTGAATACCCAATTAATTTGAAGAAGTATATCATTCTCCGTGCTCGCTAAATGTTCAATAAACTGTCCAAAAGAAATTTTGGGTCTAAGTACCTTAAAATCATGTTTAATCAAGTCGTGTAATCTTGTAGAACACAAATTTAGAAGTCTTGAGTATAAATTTTGTGCCAAAAACGTGTTATAAAGTGAAAAGAGTTGATAATTTCTGGGCTTTTGAACCATCTGAGGAATACCGCAGAAGCGGAAAATGGCCACAGATGCGGCCTCCACCTGCGATGCATCTTCCGCAGGTCTGACTTTTATCAGAAGTGAAAGTTCGTAGAAGCAAAGCTGCACTTGCGGCGAATTGTCTGCAGGTGCGAGGACTGGTAGAATTGTGCAATTCCACTAGCTTTGCAACTGGAGCTTCCGTAGCCCGTTTGGCTTGGTTCTTTGGCCTGTTTTATGTGCTTTCAATTTCTTAACATAACTCTAATACCCAACTAATTTTAATTTTATTTTTAGGTACTTTGAGCTTAAAATGGACCCGAACATGAATGAAAATGTGGAGCTTGATCACGAAATTGAAGAAGTGGCTTAGGATCTGAACTATGATACCAACTTATTCATGTCTTCCAATTGTCAAAACCCGTAGTATGATAATCTCCTCACAAAGAAGATCAAACTTGAGAAAGGAATTGCCGATGACAAAGTGGCGGAGCTCCTTCCAGATTTCCATGGCCGGCTAGTTTCAAGCGGCTGGACCTACTTCATCCCCACTCCATCCAAGGCCAATGAGGAATAAGTTAGGGAATTTTACGCCAACTTAAAGCGTACACATTTCCAAAACCATGAACTTATAATAAGGGGAAAGATTGTGAAATTTGGAGTTGAAGAGATAAATGATGTCTATGGGCTTCAAAATCATCCGCTCGAGCCAATGTGAGAAAGAGATACATGTGACAATAGCGATTTGCTAGTCTCAAAGCTTTTTCCTACAGGTCAAACAGTGACTTGGGCTAAAAGGAAAAAGGGCATCAAATGTGGTGATTTCACAGCTGAAGCTAAAATTTGGTTTTATATCATTGCGAGCATAGTGTCACCTTGTAAGAACGTGTCTGATGTCACATATACTAGGGCCCTAATTATTGCTTGCATCCTTGATGGCATTCTAGTGAATGTCGGTTACTACATCGTTCTTGAGCTGAAGGAGTATGTGCTTCAAGGTGGCTCAACATTGATATTGCCATTATTAATTACAGAGTTGTGCCGGCGTGCGCAGGTTGAGGAATTTGACGGAGATCATTGGATACCGGCGGACAAACCCTTTCACCCATTGAGAGTGACAGGAGAAGGCAGTGTGCTAACGATCAAGAAGAGGAAAATGGAGATTGTTGTAGGTGAGGGGTCTTCCTCATAATCTACTTAGGCCGAGGGACCATTTGGGATACTAAATTCCCATCTTGCCTTTATTCGTGACTTAGTGTGACAATTAACCAGTGGGCCCTCACACTTCCAGCCTATGCCCGAGTATTTTACCAGGGAAGAAATGAAGACCTACTTGGAGGCCTAGAAAAAGCAGGCAGAGTATCATGAGAAGTTGGCAGCTTCTATTAGCAGGCTCGAGGCAGCCTTTGGCAATATGGCCAAGGCACATGTAGATCATAAGGAAGACTTCCAAAAGGAGAAAAAGATAAATAAGAAGAAGGGCAAGTTCATCGTAAAGATGTGGAGAGGCATCAAGGCCATCTTCAAATGGGGGCAGCCGAACAGGAGGATACCGGTCGAGGACAAAGATGATAGTGAAGAGTATTCCTTCTTGTCGAATGGTGCTGATGCTGATACTGATGATACCGATGATGATGAGGCCGAGATCTCTACACGGCAGGGATGAGCCTTTTTCCGCAGTCTGCTAGTCTGATGCAGACCTCAAAGAGACCCTAAACTACTCTTATTTTATTATGATACTGTGCAGTGAGGACACTGCAGTGGTTTTAGTTGGGGTGGCTTTAGGGAGTATACTTTATTTGTATATTGATGCTTTACTTGTGCCCTTGCCTGGCTTATGCTTTTGTATGGATGTTGTGTACCCTTGCTGGGCTTGTTTTACTATTGTTTGTCATGTGCATTTGCCGGACGTAGTTTGTGATTGGTGATACATTTACAGATTAGTCTCTTTTGTTATTCTATTTAATTTTTAGTTATTTATTTATTTTCTTTAGTAGTTTTTAGTTTATGTTATTTTTATTCCTTTAGTATTAGTTGCTTTTGTTATTTTATTTTCTTTAGTAGTGTTTAGTTATTTTATTTTTATCTCTTTAGTAGAAATATACTTTTCTATAAATTTCCTTGGGTTTTCCTTATGCTACAGTTCTTTCTCGAGGAATACTTTTGTGTTGAACCGGGTGACTTTTCTATATGATGGATGGTATGACAACTTTCTTAAGGGAATTACTCTTGTTTTGTTGCATGAAGACTTTTGGATTGTTTTGTACTATAAAATTAGTCTCTTGTATGTGAAGTATGAATTAAGAATACCCCTCCAACCTTTGGTTGTAAATTTGGAAAAGTAAGTTGCATGGGGCAGAATAATTTTTGTGATATATTTTTCGCTCATTTTGTGACTCTTTGCCCACTAGTTGGCATGATATTGCTCTAATTGTTCTTATTAAGAAGTGAAATTGATCTGTCTTGGTTAGTTCATGTGCCATGTGTGTTAGTTTTTGTTAAAAATAATTTTTGTGTTTAGTTTTATCATCTAGAACTTGCCCGATTGGTCTTTCAATGCTAATGTTAATTATGTTTGGTTGGAGGGATGACCTTAGGCATTCTTCGTGATCTTTGAAAAAACCTTTTTATCCCTTGGAGCCTACCATCGCCTAAATATTATCACTAGTTAACCTCATTTGAGCCTTTAACCTTTTATTTGGCTATTACATTACAAACCTTTATCCTTTTTTGAAATATTTCCTTCTTTTGAACCTGTCCCTCTTTGAATGTTGAGAATGAGGCTAAATGCCTAAGTTAGGGGTATTGGTGTCAATTTTGAAATGGTGAAAATGTAAATTGTGTGAAGAAGCATATACCTCAAGTTGTTTATATGTAGATACTCAAGCTCCAAAAGAAAAGCAAAAGAAAATATATGTATAAAAAAAACTAGAGTCTTGAGAAAATTAGAGAGGTACTTTAAGGTGGTTCTATGTTGGTAACTAAATGTCATTAAGGTCTATGTGGTTTAAAAAGAAGCAAAGTGTAAAAATAAAGACAAATGTGAGTAGTGTTCAAGGGGGGTGTAGTCACTTGTATCCCAAATGCAAACCTACCCTTCACTAAGCCTACATTACAAGATTAAAAAGACCTTAAGGGATCTGCAACCAAACGTTCTTTAATTGGCGGCGAATTAAAATAAGGGCAAGCTTATGGCATGATATTTGTAACACGTGAAATTCTTTGTTGAGAGTGAGTGTCTTTGTGCATTTGTCCCTTATGTTGTTATTATAAATATGGTGATTTTGTGACTTTCTTTCTTGTAAGGACACATGGATTATGATGGATTGGTGACATTGATAGATTTCGAATTGTGTAAATTGAGCATATGTAGTAGACTAATGCTTTTGAGTCACTTCTTGAGGCTTGGTTTATGTCACTTGATTATTTTGAAACTCCATTGCATTCTTGAGGTTATTTTTAAATGAGGGAGTTATTTGGTTGAAGTTCACATGCTTGAACCTAATTATTAGTACTAACCAATGCCATAGGTATGGTGCTTGATTGGAAAATGTGATTTGGGAATGATAGCGATGCTACTTGTGCTTTAAATGATAAAACCTCATTGAATATTTAGTTTTGATTTTCTTGAGGACAAGCAAAAGCTTTAAGTTGGGGTTGTCAATGAGTGGTGATTTTACCATTTATTTTAGTCTCTTTTTATTTGTTTTTGTGTCCTTTAATTATAAAATGAGGTGATTTATGGTGTGCATTGCTAGATTTTCAGGTAAAATGAGTCTTGAAGAGAATTGAAGTCAAGTGAAGTGGAATTGAGAAAAAAGAAGTAAAAGAAGTGCAAAATTGCTTCAGTGAAACTACATCTGCGAAGAGTGCCTGCTTCTGTGGGCCCACACCTGCGAGAAAAAGTCGCGCCTCCGAAATAGGAGAAATTGCACTGGAAGCGCACCTGCGACTATGAATCCGCTTCTACGGAACCCCTTCAGCGGGTGATGTCCGCATTTGCGAAGCCGCTTCTGCGGCGACATGTCAGCTTCTGCGAGGTAGGTAAATTTCACAAGACTCGTATCAACGAGTATTTTCGCGCTTCTGCGGTACCGCACCTGCGATTACGTTTCCGTATGTGCGGCCAACAGGCTTCAGCTATTGACATACTTGGCATTTCACAGTTTCTCTATCCCAAACCCTTTAATACATGACCTAGCTTATGGAAAATATATCTTTGGCTTATTTTTCAATCTCTTGACTAGAGAAGACAAGTTTTGGAACTAGGGTTCTTGCACACACACTTGGGTCTTGAAGATTTGACACTTTTGATTTAGAATTTCTTACCCATTTATGTTCATTTCTTCATTTTCTTGCATTGTAATGAATATCTAAGTGTGTACTGTTTTATCCAACACTTGAATCTTGTTTATGAGAATATTCATATTTAAAGTGTGGATAAAATATCTTGTTGTGCTTATGTATTGAACGATTTTTGTTTATATTGAAGTGGGTTATTATTTCTTTAATTATTCATGTTCTTTTATGTTTCAAAAGGGATTAGCTAACCCTAGGACTCACCCTTGAAGTTCGAATTAATTTTTGAGAAGGTAATTTGGGGTTGGAAAATATTAATTAACAAGAACTTGAGGCGTTAACCCTCACTTTATAGATTCTACCTAGGGATAGGATGAACTACTTGTAGCCACATTCGGGTGTTCTTAATCTCTTAATTATTTTAGGTATAATTCAATTAGGAAGACTTGTTAGTCTTCGGAAGAAGCTAATAAGGAATGATTACCCGAGGCTAATTAACATAAACTCGCTCATATTTATAAAATCGCAAAATACATTGGATCGTTACTTGAGTGTAATTCTCCATGTATCCATGCTTGTAGCCATTGATAATTTTACTTGCTTTCTAGGTTAGTTCACATTTTCACATTTAGACATAAATATTTTCTCAAAACCCTTTTAAGTATTTGGCTTAGCATAATAAATGACAATTCTCTTAAACGCCTAATCGCTTACATATTGTTCTCTATGGGATTCGACCCCCGACTCATAGTTGGGTATATTATATTTCATGCGACCGTGTCAATTTACTTTTTAGTATTGGATTTGGACGTGATCAAACACCATCCCACACGTACTGACCTCCGAACGGCTCATAACTATCCAAAAGCAACTCAAGTACATCAATAAATGCCAAAGGAGACAAATCCAATCGATAAAGGTGGAATCTTTAATCAAAAGCACAAATTCAACCAAAAATTCAAACTCGGGCCCGCACCTCGGAACACGACAGTACTCACAAAATCCTACAACCCTTTCAATTAGGAGTCCAGCCACACTAATTTAACTCAAATCCGACTCCGAATCGATGTTAAAACTCAAAACTTCACATTAGGGAAATTTAGACAAAAACCCTCAATTTCTCTTTAAAATTAATAATCCAAATGCCAAAATCGAAGATGAAAAGTGAGCCAAGAATGCTTACCCCAATCCATGTGGTGAAATCCCTCTCCAATGTCGCCCAAAACCGAGCTCCAAATCTCAAAATGTGATAGAGTAACCAAAACCTCGAATAAAATAGAATCTGCCAGGTGCTTTCGCGTTTTCGGAAAAAAGTGCCGCACCTGCTGCCTCGCATTTGTGAGCCAACACGACGCATCTGCGACTACAACTGAAAGAACCAAGACCGCACATGCGGAGTATCTTCCGCACCTACGACTCCGAAGAAGCGCATGTACCATCGAAGAAGCGGACACCCAGCTTGCACCCATTCTCGCAGAAGCGATCATGACCGCGAAGAAGCTCTTGCGCATGTGCGCTTATCCCTCTACGGAAGCGGAACTCACCACAACACCTCCTCTTCGCAGAATCGAGAAATCCATCGCATAACTGCGTCCACAGCTACTGCCAAATATGTGCATGTGCGAAGAATCAGCACTAGAACTGCCAATATGACAAAAAATGATTCGAACCACGTTTGAAACTCACCCGAGCCCTTCGGGACCCCGTCCAAACATACCAACAAGTCCCATAACATAACACGGACCTACTCGAAGCCTCAAATCACACATAACAACATCACAACCACAAATTGCGCCTCACATCGAACTTAATAAACCTTTGAACTTTCAACTTCCAAAACCCGCACTGAACCATATCAAATCAACTCCGAATGAACTCAAAGTTTGTACACAAGTCCCAAATGACATAACGAAGCTGCTCCAATTCCCGGAATCACAATACGAACCCGATATCATCTTAAATCAATTGACTTAATGAGCCTATCGGGGCCCCGTCTAAAGATACCAAGGAGTCTCATAGCATAACACGGACCTACTCGTAGCCTCAAATCACACATAACAATAGTAAAACCATGAATTGCGCCTCAAATCAAACTTAATGAACTTTTGAACTTTTAACTTCCAAAACTCGTGCTGAACCATATCAAATCAACTCCGAATGAACTCAAATTTTGCATACAATTCACAAATGATATAACGAAGCTATTCCAATTCTCGGACCACAATATGACCCCGATATCATCAAAGTCAGCTCCTGGTCAAACATGTGAACCTTCTAAACTTTCAAATTTTTAACTTTTGCCAAATAGTGTCGAACCCTTCTAGAAATATCTAAATACAAATCCGGGCATACGCCCAAGTTCAAAATCATCATCCGGACCTAACGAACCCATCAAACTACGATCCAAGGTTAAATACTAAAAAGTCAAACTTGATCAATTCTTCCAACTTAAAGCTTCATAGTTGAGAATCATTCTTCCAAATCAATCCCGAATCACCCTAAAACTAAAACCGACGATTCACGAAAGTCATACAGCATCATAAGGAGCTACTCAAGATGTCAAATAGCTGAACGGAATGTAAATTCTCAAAACGACCGACTGGGTCGTTAAATGAATTATTCGATAATTGTTTTTAACAATATATAAAATACATTATAAAATATACTAGTTCACAATGGCTAAGTGTAGAATGTGAAGGAAAAATTGAGTATCAACTGCGTTCACGAATGTTGAAGCGGATTGTATTCCGCGATCGTGATTGGTCTAGCGCCATCGCGTGGTTGGTTCTAAGAGCAACAATGATTATGTACTTCACGATCGCGTGGATATTAACCACGATCGTCAAGGGTACTCCTAGAGCAGATCTACAAGTTATTATATTTGAGGGTTTTGCTCAATTTATCATATTTTGATATTGGGAGCTCGAATTGAGGCGATTTTCACCCACTTGGATTGGGTAAGTACTTTTAATTCGGATTTGATTATTATATATGATTTTATATTTGATTTTGGAATTTGATTAGTTGATTTAAAAGAGTAATTGGAGGTTTTTGGCAAAACTTTCTCTAAAGTGAAAAATTGAGATTTGAACATCGATCTAGAGTCGGATTTGATGAAACTTATATAGTTGGACTCATATTCGAATGGGTTATTGAAATTTGTGAGTTTTGTCGAGTTTTTAGAGGCAAACCCGGAGCTGACTTTCTTGTTGACTTTGTGTATTTGATTAAAAATTCGACCTTTATCGTTTGTGTTTCATTCCCATGGCATTATTTGATGTTATTGAGTTATTTTTGGCTATATTCGAGTCGTTCGGAGATCGATTCGCATGGGAAGGCATTTTTGGAGTATATTTTGACTTGTTTGAGGTAAGTGTATTGCCTAATCTTGTTTGGAGGAACACCCTTTAGGATTTGGCCCTATTTACCTATTTGTGTGATGTGAAAAGCAACATGTAGATGGGGTGACGAGCGTGTATATGGGTGCTATGTGTGACTTATGACCACATTGCACCATAGGCTATTAATATGCCTTAATTTTGAGGATGTATTGTATATGAAACATGCTTAATCATTTGATGGCTTTGTGAATGTGATCACTACACTTGGTTTAGCCATACTAATGCTTTATTTTTTTAATACCCATCTGTATTTTCATGTCCTTTTGCACTTTGATGATAAATTATGAACTCATATCCTTGATGAAACTTTGTTAGTATTGTTTTGTGATTATTGTGACACAAGTGGACGTATTGAGGGGATGTTTTTGGTATTGGCATGAGGTCTTTAGTGTGCAAGCACAATGTCTTTACCGTGCAAGTGTGATTGATATTGGCACGAGGTCTTTGTCGAGAAAGCATGAGGTCTTTCTCGTGTGAGTGTGATTGGTATTGGCATGAGGTCTATGCGGTACAAGTGTGAATGGAATTGGCAGGAGGTCTTTTTCGGGCGAGCACGAGGTCTTTGATGTACGAGTATGATTGATATTGATAGGAGGTCTTTGTCACGCAAGTGTGATTGGTAGTCTTTGTGCGAGTGGGATTGGTACTGTCGAACAAGTTCTTTGCCATGCGAGTATGACTAATAAATGTGGGCACAAGGTGACATATGTGGGCACAATGTGACATATGTGAGCATTTTTAGTTGATGACTTGTTGTTAAAGTTGAGCCTTCACTTGCATTTAATTGTTCTCACTGGTTCTGATGAAGTTATAGTTATTGTTTTTTTGCTATACTTTTTGTTGTCAGTCTTGGATATATTGCATAGGTTATTTGACTAGTGATGTAACGACCCGATCATTCGTTTTGAGCTCTAGCATGTCATTTGGCAATTTAAGATCTTATGTAGCTTCAATTTATGTATTGTGAATTGCACATATACTCGGTTTTGATTTTTAATAAGTTTAAAGTTTATTTGGAAGAATAATTCTCAATTCGGAAGCTTTAAGTAGGAAGAGCTAACCAAGGGCTGACTTTTGAGCAAACGACCTTGGAATCAGGATTTGAAGGTTCCTATAGGTTCGTAATGTGTTTTTGGACATAAACATATATTCGTGTTTAATGTCGGATGGTCCAGGAGAGATTTAGAGCTTATTGTTGAATGTTTGCACTTTAAAGGTTTTTGAATTTGCTATGTTTGACTTGGAGTGACATTTGGTGTTATTGGACTCCGGATGGTGCTCCCGAACTTTAAATAGGTTCATTTTGTTGATTGGAACTTGTTTGTGAAGTTTGGTCGTGATCTGGAATGTCTAAGTGTGATTCAGATGCGTTCGGCGAAGTTTGAATGTTTGAAAGTTAGGAAAAGGATTTTGATTATTAATTCAATTTTGATGTCATTCGTGGTGTTTCAAGTCACAGATAGGTTTGGATAAGGTATATTGACTTGTTGGTATGATTGAACGGGGTCTCAGGGGCCTCATGTGTGTTTCAGTATAGTTTCAGACCAATTACATTTGAATTGCAGTTGCTATTTTGTGGTGTGAGGAGTATGCATCGTTATCGCGTAGGAGGTGCCGTGTAATGACCCGACTAGTCGTTTTATATATTTGAGACCCGTCTCTCTTTTGTATGCTTCACGCAGGTGTATTCATGGTTTTTTGATTTGTGGAGTTGGTTTTTTCGTTCCAGGAAGGTTTTGGGATGTTTTGGACCCTTTGGTTCTTGGTTTAGAAGCCTAAATTTGAAATATTGACCGATGTTTGACATTTATGAAAACAACCCCGGAACGGTATTTTGATGGCTCTGACAGGTTTGTATCGTGATTTTGGACTTGAGCATATGCCTGGAATCGAATTCGGAGGTCCCTAGGTTGATTTGGTACCATTTGGAGTTGGTTTAATAGGATTCAGATGCTTGGTTGCAATTCTAGAGGTTCTTGGATTTTCTTTAGAAATTCATTCTTTTTTATGTCCGATTCGTGGTTCTAAATGTTATGAAGAGTTGTCACCTAATATTTAAAAGGTATCCTAGGGTACCTATAAATCTGTAACGATCATTGTCTTAATGGTTGGCTAAACCAATGAGAATCCGTGTAAGGGTTCTAGTTATTCTAAGGGGAAGGTGATAGACATCCCTTAAAATCTACATTAAAGTAGCTCCTTAAACTTATGCTAAATATGGGGAAGGAATTGTTTATATGCTAATCTATCAATGGTTAATGGTTTCTAAGGGGGTCTATGTGAAAGCTTAATTAAGTGACAAAGTGTTTTATTCTTATTGAAGAGTGCTTGTTTTAAAGTAGCTTTATAGCTTTAGAAAATAATGTTTAATTTAAAAATAAGTCATGAGACCCCTTTAAAATGATAAAAGTTGTTTTTATAAAAGGGAGATAAATATGAGCTTAAACTAATATTCAATTTTTACAAGTGGGAAACATAAAC
Organism: Nicotiana otophora; assembly: GCA_000715115.1. Lineage (NCBI taxonomy): Eukaryota > Viridiplantae > Streptophyta > Magnoliopsida > Solanales > Solanaceae > Nicotiana > Nicotiana otophora. Next base: position 180,864 of record AWOL01S0010253.1, on the reverse strand, counting down.
CTTGGTTGTAATTTAAAGGGCTCGTTTTGGTCTAAGTTATTCAACTTTCAAAGAAAACTTTTATTTTGAAAACGAGATCCAAATTGATTCTGCCTGCATCACTTTTCTTTCAAACATCTTTCAGCTGCCAAGTTTGCCTAAGTGATTCTATTGAAGACTTTTCAAAATCATTTTAGCTTAAATTGATTGAGTTCTGCAAATGCCTTTAACAAAAAAGTCGTTAGAAAAGGCAAACAACAAAAGAGAAACTTTATTGATAAAAAATTTGATATATACTCAAATTTTTGAGATTATTAACCTTATAAAGTGAAAGGTTATCTTAACCATATTTATCTTTTACCCTACGAGATGGATTACCCTAAGATGATTTTTTCTAAACAACCACAACAAAGATAAGAACATATAATATCAGTTTTATTTCCATAATACATTACATAGAAATTGGCTAACAACAATAGTAATATAAATTAGAGTGGTGATCTAGAATATGTGATGGGTTGACAAGTATTCCTGCCCATTTAAAAAACAACCAGCAACAGGCTTCGGCATATAATGAATGCGGCGAGGCGAGGCAGCCTAGTTGTAATGACTCGACCGGTTATTTTGAGTATTTTAGTCCCGTTCCCCTATTTATTGCCTCCTCCATGTTATATTGTTGTTATGTGACTTTCCGGGTGGTTGGTTTGGTTTCGGGTAATTTTCGGAGTGAATTGGAACACTTAGTCTCAAAGCTGGAAGCTTAAGTAGAAAGAGGTGACCGGATTTGACCTTTGTGTAGACGACTCTTGAATATAGTTTTGATGGTTTTGATAGCTTCGTATGGTGATTTTGGACTTAGGCGTATATCCGGATTTTGATTTGAAGGTCCATAGGTCATTTTTGCTTGAATTGGCGAAAGTTGGAAAGTTGAAGGTTTGGATGATTGAGAAATTTTACCAAGAGTTGACTTTATTGATATCGAGTCCGTATTTTAGTTCCGAAACTTGGAATAGGTCTATTATGTCATTTGTGAATTTTATGCAAAATTTGAGGTCACTTAGAGTTGGTTTGGTATGTTTCGGCATTAGTTTTAGAAGTTGGAAGTTCATTAGTTCATTAGTCTTGAATCGATGTGCGATTCGTGGTTTTGGTATTGTTTGATGTGATTTGAGACTTCGAACGAGTTCGTATCGTATTTTAGGACTTGTTGGTATGTTCGGACGGGGTCCTGGGGGGCCCGGGTGTATTTTGGATTGAGTTCAGACCATTTGTTCGTGTACTGAGATTGCTGGTTTTCAGTGTTTCTGGTTTCCTTCATCTCCTTCGCGAAGGATATGCCACGATCACGTAGAGTCCTTAGTGACTAATGGAAGTTTGACTATTCGCGTTTGCAAAGTTTGGAAAGTGATCACGATATTTGGGGTGCTTTTTCATCGCGAACGCGTGTGTGGGACCGCATTCGCGTATAAGGAAGGAGAGGCTATGGGGAGGCACTCGTTGTTCATAGCATTCGCGTGGCCTTGACCGCGATCGCGTAGCCTGAAGCTCACTGGTCATTGCGTTCGTGATTATGTTCTGCTATCGCGTATCAAGATTTTGTGAGTTGGTGTAAATTATTCTTTGCGATCGCGTTTGCCTTTCTGCAATCGCGTAAGGTAATAACTGGGCAGCAGATATTTGATTTCCAAATCGAGGGTTTGTTCCATTTTTCATCTTTAGAGTTAGAGACCTCGGTTTTGGGCGATGTTTGAAGAGATTTTCAAGGAATTGATCGGGGTAAGTGATTTTGACTCACATTTGATTATTATACATGAATCCATCATTATGTTTACCATATAATTAGTGTTTTGAGTTAGAAATATTGGGGAAATTTTTGAAATATTTCTAAGCTATATTTTGAGGATTTGAAGGTCAATTTGAGGTCGGAATTGAATAATTTTAGTATGGTTGGACTTTGTATTGAATGAGTGTTCGTATTTTGTAAGTTTGGTCGGGTTCCGAGATGCAGCCTCGGGGTTGACCTTTTGTCACGACCCAAAATCCAACTAGTCGTGATGGCACCTAACCCAACCCGCTAGGTAAGCTAACTTTCAACTATCCAATCCCTATAACAATTATTAAAGAAATTTAAGTAAATAATTATCTTAACCTTATACATTCCCCAAGAACTGGTAGTACAAATCATGAGCTTCTAAGAATAGAGTATACAAAGCGAAAATAAAATAAATACATAGTCTATTTGAATAATACATAAATAGAGCTTTTATAAATCTAAGGCTACCCAGACCAAAAGGCAGCTACAATAGGAACGCAAGTACATTTTCAAGTCCCGCAACCTTCGAGCACAGCAACAACAGCAGCCAACATCTGTACGCAATGTGCAGAGGTGTAGTATCAGTACAACCGACACCATGTACTGAGTAAGTAACAAACCTAGCCGTAGGTTGAAAGTAGTGACGAGCTTCCACCAAGTCGGGTCCAAAACCGATAGTCCACAACAATCCATAACAACAATAAGCAAATAATACCAGAAGTAACTCAGAGATAAAATGCACAGCCAAATCATAATTTCACAATAGTAGTTCTTTCTTTCAAATACATCAGTGAAAACCCAAATCGTTTGCTGGAGTTGCCAAAAATATGAATAGTTTGAAAATAATAAATTCACCCAAAATATTGTCAATAATAAATAAGATGTTTCATTTTCCTTCCAGATAACCCGTGTAAAAACAAATGCATCACTATATCCATCTGTCAACAATGTGCGAAAATCATGAATGATGTGATGCAGTACAGCACGAGGAAATACATCTCTATGCATGTATGTCATGTGTGCATGCCAATGCAATGCAACTCAAATGATAAAATCAGAAACAGCCCCTTGGGCAGAACGTCACTCGTATACTACCCCTCGGGCACAAAACCTCACAGTCACTCGTGCCACTCGGGCATACCTCACAATCACTCTTGCCACATGAGCATACCTCACAATCACTCTTGCCACTCGGGCATACCTCACAATCACTCTTGCCTCCCAGTCACTCAGCACTCGGCACTCGGCACTCGCACTCAGTAGGTACCTGCACTTACTAGGGGTGTGTACAGACTCCGGAGGGGATCCTTCATCCCAAACGCTATAATCGGCACGGACAACTCACGTGCGATAATAATAAAGTATGCTGCAGGCGGACAGCCCCAATCCACACTCATCCTCACCAATCAGGCCCTCGGCCTCACTCAGTCATAAGTATGCTGCAGGTGGCAGCCCCGATCCACACCCACCTCACCAATCAGGCCCTCGGCTAATATCAAACATGCTGCGGCATGCAGCCCGATCCCATGAATATGCAACATAAATCAGGACCTCGGTCTCACTCAGTCATAAACCTCTCAAGCCACTCGGGCATCTCAGTAAAACAGGGCATTCGGCCCAAAATATTTTTATGCATCAAAATAAAGTCATAAAACTTAGTTATGATATGAAATGAAATGAATATGATTGAGTATGAATTTTCAGTTTAACACAATAATTCACAACAATATGACCTATGTGGGTCCCAATAATACTGGCACATAGCCTCAATATGATTATTAGTATGCTTTTCAACTCAATTTCTTTAACACATAAAACCGCATGGCAAATGCCAAGATTATTTAACTATAGAATTCCACATAAACAATTATGTCACAATTTATATAGTGCACGCCCAATAGTCCGTCACCTAGCATGTGCATCACCTCCCAACAATTCACAAGAATACATATATTCAGAGTTCATACCCTCAACTCGAAGATTAGAAGAGTTACTTATCTCGAACAAGCTGGATCCAATGTCGAGCAAGCTAAACAATGCTCCATAAATCTCATTATGTGCGTATAGACTTCCAAACGGCTCGAATCTAGTCACAATTAATTTGATTCAGCCCACAAAATTTATAGGAATTAATTTCATATCAAAATACTAATATTTTTACAAATTCCGAAATTACGCCCCAAAACTCACCTGTGGTGCCCACGTCTAGAAATCAGACGAAACTCACAATATACGACAACCCATCCAATTACAAGTTCAACCATACTAATTTCACTCATATCCGACTCTAAATCGGTATTCAAACTTGAAAAGTTCGTTGTTGTAACATTATAGAAATTTTCTTTTATTTCTCTTGAAGATTCAAAAATCTTACACCAAAAATGAAGATGAATTCATGGAATATAATCACAAGGGAGTTAAGAACACTTACTCCAAAATCGCCCAAACTGAGCTCCAAAATGAGAAACATTCTCAGAACCCTCATTTTTAAACACTGCCTAGGCATTTCCGCACCTGCGCATCCGCATTTGCGGATAAAAATGCGCGCCTGCAGAAAACAACTGGCCCTCTAAAAACTCGCATTTGCGGCGATATTCTCGCATCTGCGGGCTTCACAGATGTGCATTCCCTATTCGCACTTGCGGCCTCGCAAATGTGGCAAATTCCTCACACCAGCGAGCACTGCCCAATCCCACTCTTGGCCGCTTCTGCGGCTTATTTCACGCACATGCGGCTTCACACCTGCGATCAAAATCTTCGCAGGTGCGATCACACCAGTAGGCAGCAGTTCGAGCATTTCCTTAAGTCCAAATTTGATCCGTTAACCGTCTCAAACTCACCCGAGGCCCCCGGGACCTCAACTAATTATATCAACAAGTCCCATAACATAACACGGAGCTACTAGAGGCCTCAAATCTCACCTAACAACATCGAAACGACGAATTACTCCTCAATCCGAAATCATTGAACCTTGAAACTTCAAATTCTATAACTTACGTCGAAACATATGAAATCACGTCCGATTCACCTCAAATTTTGCACACAAGTCACATTTGACATTACGGGCCTATTCTAATTTCCAGAATCAAATTCCGACCTCGATATCAAAAAGTCAACCCCCCGGTCAAACTTCCCAAAGATTCAACTTTCGGTAATTCAAGCCAAATTCCACTACGGACTTCCAAATAATTTTCTGGACACGCTCCTAAGTCCAAAATCACCATACAGAGCTATTGGAATCATCAAAATTAAATTCTGAGGTCATTTACACATAAGTCAACATTCGATCACTATTTCAACTTAAGTTTTAACCCTTGGAACTAAGTGTTCCAATTCATTCCAATACCTCACCGGACCCGAACCAATTACCCTGGCAATTCAGACAACAACTGTAAAGTAAAATTTGAGCAGTAAAGGGGGAAGCAAGGTTGTAATACTCAAAACGACCGGTTGGGTCGTTACATTCTCCCCCACTTAAACATACATTCATCCTCGAACGTGCCAAGATTTGTTTCCAAGCGACCAAATCACCGTTCCATATTACCACACACGTACCCAGGGGTGAACCCACGTCACCCTATCCCTCATAGGCTTGACTACACAATGCAACTGAAAATCACTAATTTAACCTTAGCCCATAAACCTTGGAGTTTCATTTCCAACCTTCAAAATTTGTTTCAAGACATGAATCTTACATTTACACACTGTATAAGTCCGAATAAGCTGCATCGAGCTATAACTATAACCACGGATATAATCACCCAGTATATTACACAACTCGCATGCTCGTAGCACCATTCCTGATCGCAGTGACTACTCCAAAACCAACTGCATACTAGTATTAAACCCATATCGAACCAAACCTCATACAAAAACCTTCGTACACTGTTGATAATAAAAGAAATACGCAACATCTCGTAACCCTTTATCAGACCAACAAGTCATAGAGGTCTCTCGACCCAGTCATGGAAAATGACTCAAATGAGAGAACTGCCCCGCCAGATTAACAAGTACTTCCACAACGAAACGCTGAAAATTCATCATACACCGTAGAACCATCACTCGATTCTAACACAAGGTTCATATTATATACTCCGAGCCACCCTGCTCCAATTTAATAACGACGGAGAGGCAAATGACAAAAATACCACACAAAAACCTGAATGGGCATAACCATTACGCTATTGATCATGCAATACCCAATTACTCATCACACTCAAATTCCGCTATAAAGCTCCAATAGAACCGCACCAAATGTGCACATAACCAATGAATCACAACTCCTCGTAGCATAAAGGAATAACTCACAGATCACTTGAGAACATGAATAAGTTCAACATCAACCCAATGACACATCCCTCAATAATAGCAGTATGGAGCCAACCATTCCGGCTCGATGTAGAATACACATCTTAATTGGGCTTACCTATGGACCCCCAAATCAACTCGGGTTACCCACAAATAGATAAATATTCTTCCGAAAATCCATAATGAGTGAATCATAACACATTCTATCATATGGATAGCTCCAGCCATAACTACACAGTTCGCAACAATGAAACAATCCGCTCCTGAGAACTCCCAATCTCCAAATCCATAGAACAAGCGAATCACCATATTTGATTCCATCTCCACCGCCCGAATGCCTAATAACTCTCTCATACACGATCATTCCACGAGAAATACTTTAAAAGTTCTTCCGTGCCAATTGACAAAATTCGAATATCAGCAGTCTATCAACCATGTGAGTAACACAATACTAATTTATACCTCTGTAAGTAAAATATAATGCACCTTCCGAAGTCCGCCCATTTCTCATACAACACCAAGCAGTAATAGTATTCATATAGTTATTTGAAACCGTCCATGTTGTCCAACATTCATTACCTTCTCTTCAAGGTTGAACTACCACCTTATACATGTAAATCTAACTTTCGCACAACACATAAAATCTATCTTGCCATTATGTGAAAAACACAAGAATCTTATTATCAACTTTGAGTCACCAATAATTTACATACCATTTTAGGTAGAAACCTTTCTCTTGCTTCCTTCGAGGAGCAAATCACAATACACAAACGTTCTCCACACCGATAGAAACCATCAAGAATACTTTGGAATCCATTTGCACATAATCAAGTCCTTAAAACTAAGCTCCTCTAACTCAACCAAGCCACGCAGGTCGCCAAGTTCAGGTTTATTGCCACAAAGCACCTATAAAAAAAACCCCACATCATAAGCACTCAAAGAAACGATCATATCCCTTACCATACTGATCCAACCTACTACCAAGCTATCCTATTTCTCCAAGTCCCTTCTGAATTTGTCTTCAGATTGATACTTCTTCTTGCTAAAATACCATGATCTTTAACCACAACTTACCCCACAAACATTAGCATAGAACCACAACGCCCTACGGCCCATAAGCAACTGTATTCTTCTTAAGCACCTTCAAAAATACTACAACTATAACACTCACTCTGAGAATACCTTATGTGAATTTGAAATTGTTCTTCTTACCTTCCTTATACAAAAATGTAGAATCCATAGTCATATAGAATTTCCACAAGTTCAGGCACCATCAAACGCAAATCTCGGATTTACATAAGTCCGGAAACATTCTCAATTGCTATATATAATTCTCAAACCCACTGAAATTTTCTCGGGAGTCACCCACTTTGCTCAAATCTAATTACACCGCCCAAATGGTCCAAAAGACACGTGCCCCATTAGCACCACAACACTCAAAGAAATAACTCTACTTTAACACCACATATCAAATTCATACTCCATGCACACTACATCATTCACCAATAACAACTCACTCATCCCGCGAATTTCATTTACTCATACGTAAAATATAAATCCTTAACCAGGAATTTCCTTATTCGAGTCATCCTCGATCTTAACTTTTGCAAGTCATAGCTAACCCACAAGTATGCCTCCGACCAAAATTAAAATTTAACACCTAACCATGAAATTAAATGGTCAATAGCAGACTCCCCCACTTGGCTCAAAACCATAGATTAAAACATTCCATAACTCACAATACCAATACTCTCTTACTGCCATAATGCCACAGTCAGTCCAACAAAACTGCTTCCCAAGTTCATACAACGCCAACCATAAAAATACCCCAATCATTCGCTAAGCTCGTATTCATCCTCTTAACACACAAGTCAACTTTCTCAGCCAGATTTAGATTCAAATCTCCACCAATACACCCCGTCGATAGAAAAGAAACTCTCCACTCACATCATAAGAAATACTCCTGCATAGATTACTCCGTAGGGGATAATCCACCTGCTTAGCCTCAATCTGGTATCTTGTTATATCTTTTCGCAGTCACAATTACTATGCAATCACTTAGTCAATCTGCGCCCAAACTTATTACCCAGACATGAGAATTTAATTTACCCCAAAAGTTTAACAATAAGAAATATCCTTCAAACATTCATACTTGAGATTGTACGTTAAATTAAAACTAAAATCAAGCACCCAGTGGCCATTTCTTTACATTTCAAGGGAACACTTCTCGTCATATTCAAATCGTCTTAATACATCCCGCATTTACATCATACTCATCATAAAGCCATTCCCCCGCTTATCGAGCCACAACTTCCACTCGTACGGATATTACCGGACATATGAGTCCAAATGTACAATTTACAACTGAAGCTACCGAGCCTAAGCTGCGGTCTAAACTTGGTCTCAAGTCCTCCAGATTGGCCCATTACCAAAACACAGAATATACCTCTTGAACCTCGTTCAAACAATCACAAGCCGGCAATGTACAGCTGATACCGAGCGCTCATATAGGCATACGAATACATGGAAGGAATTCAAAGAGTTATGTCTCAAGCTGAATCAATCTCGCACGATAAGGAAAGAAAGATGGGAAGTATATATCCTAAATGCCCTGTAGCCTCTCGAAGATAAGTATGGACGTCATCATACCAATCCGCGAGACTCTACTAGACACTTGCTCATGATTTGTAGAGCCTATGAACCTAGATCTCTGATACCACCTTGTCACGACCCAAAATCCAACTAGTCGTGATGGCACCTAACCCAACCCGCTAGGTAAGCCAACTTTCAATTATCCAATCCCTATAATAATTATTAAAGAAATTTAAGTAAATAATTATCTTAACCTTATACATTCCTAAAGAACTGGTAGTATAAATCATAAGCTTCTAAGAATAGAGTATACAAAGCGTAAATGAAATAAATACATAGTCTGTTTGAATAATACATAAACAGATATTTTTTAAATCTAAAGCTACCCTGAACAAAAGGCAGCTACAATAGGAACGCAGGTACATCTTCAAGTCCCTCAACCATCGAGCACAGCAACAACAACAGCCAACATCTGCACGCAATGTGCAGAAGCGTAGTATCAGTACAACCGACCCCATGTACTGAGTAAGTAACAAACCTAGCCGTAGGTTGAAAGTAGCGACGAGCTTCCACCAAGTCGGGTCTAAAACTGATAGTCCATAACAATTCATAACAACAATAAGCAAATAATACCAGAAGTAACTGAGACATGAAATGCTTAGCCAAATCATGATTTCAAAATAGTAGTTCTTTCTTTCAAATACTGATTGAAAACCCAAATCGTTTGCTGGAGTTGCAAAAAATATGAATAGTTTGAAAACAATAAATTTCTCCCAATATCTTGTCAATAATAAATAAGATGTTTCATTTTCCTTCCGGATAACCCGTATAAAAACAAATATGTCACTATGCCCATCTGTCAACAATGTGTGAAAATCATGAATGATGTGATGCAGTACAGCACGAAGAAATACATCTCTATACATGTATGTCATGTGTGCATGCCAATTCAATGCAACTCAAATGATAATCATAAATAGCCCCTCGGGCAGAAAACCTCACAGTCACTCGTGCCACTCGGGCATACCTCACAATCACTCTTGCCACTCTGGCATATCTCATAATCACTCTTGCCACTCGGGCATACCTCACAATCACTCTTGCCTCCCAGTCACTCAGCACTCGGCACTCGGCACTCGCACTCAGTAGGTACCTGCGCTCACTAGGGGTGTCTACAGACTCCGGAGGGGAACCTTCATCCCAAGCGCTAGAATCTGCACGGACAACTCACGTGCGATAATAATAATGTATGCTGCAGGCGGGCTGCCCCGATCCACACTCATCCTTACCAATCAGGCCCTGGCCTCACTCAGTCATAAGTATGTTGCAGGCGGGCAGCCCCGATCCACACTCATCCTCACCAATCAGGCCCTCGGCCAATATCAAACATGCTGCAGCATGCAGCCCGGTCCCATGACTATGCAACATAAATCAGGCCGTCGGACTCACTCTGTCATAAACCTCCCAAGCCACTCGGGCATCTCTGTAAAATAGGGCATTCAGCCCAAAATATTTTTATGCATCAAAATAGAGTCATAAAACTGAGTTATGATATGCAATGAAATGAATATTACTGAGTATGAATTTCCAGTTTAACACAATAATTCACAGCAATATGACCCTTGTGGGTTCCAATAATACTGGCACATTGCCTCAAAATGATTATTAATATTCTTTTCATCTCAATTTCTTTACAACATAAACCGCATGGCAAATGCCAAGATTATTTAACTATAAAATTCCACAGAAAAAATTATGTCACAATTTATATAGTGCACGCCCACACGCCCGTCACCTAGCATATGCGTCACCTCCCAACAATTCACAAAAATACATATATTCAGGGGTCATACCCTCAACTCCAAGATTAGAAGAGTTACTTACCTCGAACAAGCTGAATCCAATATCGAGCAAGCTAAACAATGCTCCAGAAATCTCATTATGCGCGTATCAACTTCCAAATGGCTCGAATCTAGTCACAATTAATTTGATTCAGCCCACAAAATTTATAAGAATTAACTCCATATCAAAATACTAATATTTTTACAAAATCTGAAATTACGACCCAAAAATCACCCGTGGGGGCCACGTCTCAAAATCCGACGAAACTCATAAAATACAACAACCCATCCAATTACAAGTTCAACCATACTAATTTCACTCAAATCCAACTCAAATTCAGTATTCAAACTTGAAAAGTTCGTTTTGTGACATTATAGAAATTTCCTTCTATTTCTCTTGAAGATTCAAAAATCTTACACCAAAAATGAAGATGAATTCATGGAATATAATCACAAGGGAGTTAAGAACAGCTACCCCAAGTTGAGTGGAAACTTTCCTCTCCAAAATTGCCCAAACCGAGCTCCAGAATGTCCAAAATGAGAACAATTCTCGGAACCCTCATTTTTAAACACTGCCCAGGCATTTTCGCATTTGCGGTGCCTCCGCTCGCACCTGTGCATCCGTATTTGTGGAAACAAATGCGCGCCTGTGGAAAACAACCGGACCTTTAAAACTCACATCTGCGGCGATATTCTCGCATCTGCGGGCTTCGCAGATGCGCATTCCCCTTCGCACCTGCGGCCTCGCAAATGCGACAAATTCCTTGCACCTGCGAGCACTGCCCAGTCCCACTCTTGGCCGCTTCTACGGCTTATTTCACGCACATGCGGCTTCGCACCTGTGATCAAAATCTTTGCAGGTGCGATCACACCAGTAGGTAGCAGTTCCAGCATTTCCTTAAGTCCAAATTTGATCGGTTAACCGTCCGTAACTCACCCGAGGCCCCCGGGACCTCCATAAATTATATCAATAAGTACCATAACATAATACAGACCTACTCAAGGCCTCAAATCACACCTAACAACATCGAAATGACGAATTACTCCTCAATCCAAAATCATTGAACCTTGAAACTTCAAATTCTATAATTTACGTCGAAACACATCAAATCACGTCCGATTGACTTCAAAATTTGCACACAAGTCACATTTCATATTACGGTCCTATTCAAATTTCCAGAATCGGATTCCGACCTCGATATCAAAAAGTCAGCCCCCCGGGCAAACTTTCCAAAACTTCAACTTTCGGCAATTCAAGCTACATTCCACTACGGACTTCCAAATAATTTTCCGGACACGCTCCTAAGTCCAAAATCATCATACGGAGCTATTGGAATTATCAGAATTAAATTCCGAGGTCATTTACACATAAGTCAATATCCGATCACTATTTTAACTTAAGCTTTAACCGTTAGAACTAAGTGTTCAAATTCATTCCAACACCTCACCGGACCCGAACCTATTACCTTGGTAATTCACACAACAGTTGTAAAGTACAATTTAAGAAGTAAAGGGGGAAGCAAGGTTGTAATACGCAAAACGACCAGTCAGGTCGTTACCCCTTTTTAGTTGACTTTTTGATTTTCTTCAAAGATTGCAACTTTATTATCATGAATAGATTTCTATGGTTTGTATTTATGGTTTAAAGTTATTTTTGCTAAATTCGAGCCGTTCAGAGTTGGATATTCACGAAAAAGGCTTACTAGTAGATTTAGTTAGCTTGTTTGAGGTAAGTATCTTACCTAACTTTGTGTGGGGGAATTACCCCTTAGAATTTTGGTTGATGGTGATATTTATGATATATGAAAGCCGTGTACGCAAGGTGATGAGTGGGTACATGGGATATATGTGGTATTTGATCCATTTAGGCTATTTGGACTCTTTTCATGACTTCAATTGAATTGTCATAGCATGTTATATTTTTATTGTTAATATACCCTTACATGTATTAATCTACCCTCACATGCAGTATTTGACAATATTAACACTTGTTCTACCTTTTACTTGTTAATTACTCTTATATGTTTTAATTGAAGTTATTGTCTTCCTTATAGTCCGTTCCTTCTTTAATTGTTGAATTGCTTACTTGAAGTTGTTGTTTTCACGTAATAGGTTCTTGTTGAGTTATTGGTGTTAAAATTGTAAAAATCGTGATTGCATTGAGGCAAAGTTGTTAATTGTTGTAATACCATTCTTGTTGAGCTATTCAATTTTAGTTTGTTATACTGAGACTCTTGTACATATTGTGGTTGAACCATGGGCTAGTTGTTGTGGAAACATTGATATTGTTGATTCTTTTGGCAAGTTGTGGCTTTTAGGCAATTGAGATGCGAGTTGTGATATTGATACGCATGCGGTGGTATAAGGTTACAGGTTGATATGCATGCGGTGAGATAACGTGGGCTTGATGTGCGTATTTCTAGTAGGGAAACTACTTCAAGCCACGTGGTGTGATAAAGTGGGCTAAAATGCGGGTAGCTATTTAGGAAAAAATTAATTTTCAAAACTAAATATAATGCTCTCGCGGTGATATAAGAAAATATTGTGATTGTGATTGTGAAATGAGATTACCTCAGTTGTGACTCTTGTTTTTATCTCTCATTAAACTCACTCGTATTTGTCCGCATTATTTTCTTGATGTTCTTATTATCTGTTCCTCCCTTGTTGCCTTTACTGCTTTAAATTTAGTTGTAGCTTATCTTATTGTATTTCTTCATTGCCTCATTTCCTCGTTTCCACTATTATATTGAATTACACTTGTTTAGATTCTTTTCTACCCTAGTAGGTGTCTTGACCTGACCTCATCACTACTCTACTGAGGTTAGGCTTGATACATACTTGGTACCATTTTGGTGTAGTCATACTACGCTTCTGCACATCTGTTTGTGCAGATCCAGGCACCTCATATCAGGCTAGGCACAGTGAGTAGAGCATTCAGTTCGGAGACTTCAAGGTATACCTTCCCGGTTTTCACAGGCCTCGGAGTCACCCTCTGTCCTTGTTTTTTTTCTACTGCTTACTCTTTACATAGACAATGTTGTATTAGGGATTTTTCAGTATTTTTCGTGTCGAGCATATGACTCAGTCTCACCAGATTTTGGGAGTTATTGCCAGCGGTATTGTTGAGTTCTATTATAGTAGCTAGATGGTTTAAATTTGATGTTCTAATATTGTTATTTCCGCTATTTATTGATGTATATTAGGCTTACCTAGTCTTAAATACTATGTGTCGTCACGACATCCTACTGTGAGAGATTGGGGTCGTCACACCAGTTCATTGGACTTGGGCCAGAGTTCACAATGAACTCCACTAGCCCAATGTGGTCATGAAAAAGAAGAAGGGAAACTTAATTAGTATTTTGCGCATAAAAGGTAAAAACAGAAATATAAGAAATAAATATTATTATGATTTAAATTAAATGAATTAAGTTAAATTGTATTTGTGATAACCCTCTAGGGATTTGTCAAAGTCAGTAGCCACCGGCTAGAGTGAACCACATTCCCCATACAAAGATTCCCTTTGACCCCCTGCACTTTAAAGTTCACAGGAGTCTCAAGGGATCCAAGTAGTGCTTGAACCAGGGAGGGATTCCTTGGCAATGAAATTAGGTCCACAATAAAGGCCATTAATAACTAAACTTTGTTCCTCCATAAAGGTTTGAACACAAATATTGACTTATAACTTCAACCAATAATCTGGCCAAATAAACACAACAGGTTCTCACAAAGGAAACTTTTAAACATAGAATGTCTGACAGTGCCTCAAATCATTCAAAAAACTTAGCTAAGTGAAACACATTCAACTCAAAGCAATACACCAGATCATATCAACATAAAACATCATTTTATGACTGAAGCACTCATCTACACAATATCAGATAGATCGCAGCATGAGAAACATGCATGAGGATTCAAGTATTATCAACAAAACTAATTATGGTTAAAGACACAAACAGTTTCAGAATAACACTAGTCTTCTCAACATAAAATTATTTGGAATTGAAGCACTCATTTAGGTAAAATTACATAAACAATCAGAATACTAAAACATACTTTAGGTTTCAAATATTTTCACTAAGCTAATCACTATTAAAGGCATATAGAACATTATCACCACATATAATCATGGGAGCTAGCAAGTCTTTTAAGATGTATCAAGGCCCCGAAGGCAACTTATAATCATTTTACATGTAATAACACATATAACTTCATTATTTCAAACAAGCATAGTCAAATAAGAGTCACAAAAATAAAGGTTCTTAGCAGTATACCCCTATAAGCATACTTGCTACGTTAAATATGACTTCAAGCCCAGAATGTTATTCTAAGTTATCTAAGATATTAGCCAGAGTGAGCAAAAAATAAACACTGATACATTTATTAATTTATTGGAATTCAACAGAGGCCTAATATTTCACCAAGGTTGCACAATAATAAACATAGTTCCTAACACTTAATGAGTCAGAAACTGAAATCTAAATCAGCCTAATCCAATTTATGGCCGTCATCTACTAATTTACAAATACATAAACCAGAAGATTGCTCAAACTTTATAGGATATCCAATAGTTTATGATAAGTATTTTTGAGTGTACAGTTAGCCTAACAAAAATCATGCTACATAGAGAACAAGGAAAAACTAAGAGAGCAGGACTGGGTGAGTCTTCATTAAATTATCTTGGAACTTAAACAAGTCAAGATCTTATAGGCATGGTATCTACGAAAAATAAGACAACCTTGAGACAATGTGGAATATCATCTACATCTAACATTAAAAAAAGCAAACAAATGAAATTAGCATAGGTCTAAACAAACAGAGCAAGATCAATATTAAAGCCATGAAATATAATCATGCTAAGTAAACCAATCTCACAAACATGCTTAATATCATGTTCATACTAACAAAGTAAGAAAACACGATTGCTAACATAAAATTCAACACACATTAGGCTAATAAAAAGAATAACTATACATGGTAAGCCATACAAATAATTCAATCATTGAAATAATATTAAAGCACACTAACCTTCCTAAGTCCAGCAAACTAGGCTTAGATTTAGTCGTTAAGGATTAGTATCCGGTCAGCTCAAGAAAAATTAACCTCGACCAGAGATGAAAGAGAGAAAAGAAGAAAATATTGTGAACAATAGATAGATATTTTAATACATTTAGTGTAATTGCATTTACTAGTGTTGACTATTATCACGAAATTAATCAAATCAGGAGGGAGAACAGCTAACTCTTTTGTTTGATGCAGAAAATAAGGAACAAAATTCCCAGGTTCAGCATGGTCCAGAACATCCTTCCTCTGCTGGTCGATTAGTGGAACGACCTTGCACCGTGTGATAGGAATCATGAAGAAGGGTATTGGATAATTTACCATCCTTGATAGACATCTGGCCAAGCAGATAACTAATTGAGGCAACGACTATGTTATGGGATGAAACGAGGGCCGTCTTTCAGTTTGAAAATATGGAGATGACTCCTCTTTTGGAAGAAATTGGAGGTTTTGCCAGACTTCCATGGGATAGTCCGAGTTTGTTGGTGCCAGAAAATCGTACACCTCACGGTTTTCTGAAAATGGTTGGGTTCAAGAAGAATGATGAGTTGGGTTGCTTGAAGAAGTCCTACAATCCCTTTGACTTTCTCTAGGAACGTATGGACATAGCAAATCATATTGTTTATATCATGAGGAATTGGTCATCACCTTTGTTGGATGGGTTCATCGTCGAGTTTATGTCTTTATAGTTTGTTTCCTAGGTTTGTTGATTTTCCCAATGCAAGGAAGAAAAATTCTCACTCGTTTAGCCATGGTCGCCAGGACCATGATAGAAGTAATCGAGGGACAAAAACTACACTATTATTCCTATGATACTAGCTGAGATGTACTGAGTCTTGGATCGATGCAAGCATGGGTCTGGATATTTTGAGGGGTGCAATCTTTTGCTACAGGTTTGGTTATTAGAACATCTTCAAAGAGGAGACTACCGTCAAGAGTTTCTTGCTGGGCCATTGAATAGTTACATCGTCAGTCATCATCCAAAGAAGATGACATTTGCTCCTGGTAGATTCGCAAAGCCTACAAATACTGAAGGATGGGTACGCCTTTTCAGCAATCTGACTGATGAACATGAACACAAGATGCTCGAGTGGTTTCCCAATAAAGGGCTTATATATCCGGTCCAAGAATACCACTCAATTGTTATTGATTGGGTTGCAGGGAATTTACCCTTATTCTCCAATCCGGGTGATGAGACAAGCTGGAAGGACACAGGTTATACCCCAGTTATCAAATATGACTAAGTACAAGGCCGACTTCAAATGGGATGTCATTCCATTCAAGTTCGAGGCCCAGCATATGTGAAACCAAAAGCTCATTGTAGATGGAGAGACTATAGAGCCCGACAGGTATCACGCTGGACACATGTACTAATACCTATCGTGGCTAGAGGATGACATAGCCGGGGATGTCAAATAAAGAATCAATTAGAAATAAAGGATCATAGATGAAGAGGTCGAGGCTTAGGTAAAGTACAAGAGGCTGTGCAAGAGGATCTTCGAATCTGATGCATAACACTTGGAACATCATAAGACAAACATTGAAGTAATAATAGAATGGAAGGAGATCGCAAAAAGTCGACAAAGAGGTTGGAACACTTAGAGCAAGGGTTGATAGATTTAGAATGGATGATGGGGAAGTGGCTCTAGGACTACCACGGTATGGGCTATGACGAAGGAGGAAAGCTAGTAATGGCTTACTTGCTGCTCGACATGCACGACCTTGGGAATGTGATCGATGGGGCCAAGAAGGCAAGGCATAGAGAAGGTCCATCTAGGACCAAGTAGAGTAGGAGAGTTTTCTTTTATTGTTTTATAGATAGATTTCGTTTAGATTCGATGTAATAAGGCTTTGTGCCATTAGTAACTCTATATCATTATTTTGATTTAGTAATAGTTTGGTTTGATTTATTGTCACATTAATGGGATGAAGCAACGTTGGCACAAATATCTCCAAGTCTACTTATCGCTTAGGCCTACCTCGGGTGCAACGAGATTCCCAAATTAGGACGCGAAACATTGCATTCCTTATATGCTATCTGTTTAAATACTGCAAGACTCTTTTATTTTGTCTTACTAACTTGGCTATCTTTTGTTTTTCTTTCTTTTGATTATTCCCATTCCAATGGTTAGTTCATGCATTCTGGCACCATCAGCATATCACACCAGATCTAGAGGTCCTCCACCTCCCCCTCCTAATGATATCAAAAGTAAGGGTAAAGGAAAGATGAACGATTTTAGTGGCAACAAGAAAGACAATGCTCCTATAACAGAGAATGTGGAGACTTCAGATGGAAGAAGTACACCAGGCAGAACGAACTGGTTCTATGATTAGAGTAGAAGATTTTGGAATTACATGGCGAACTCGAACAGGTCTGCAACCTCACTAACCTCCCCCTCACCTTAAACGTTCTCGACATCAAACACCAGAATACCACCACTCAAAACCAGCCACAAACCCATAATCCACAACCTCCGAATACACAACCCCAAGTTCCACAAAATCCCCATACTACATAACAATACCACAACCCCACACCCCGACAAAACCTAAACCCTCCACTGTTGCAAGTTCCTCAACCATATCGTCATAATACAACCCAATACCCGCAAACTGCCACCTACCCTCCCCCTCAAAATGTATCTCAACCTACCCATGATCCACCCTAGGCATCCATCAATGATCACCCATAAACTCAAGTCCCTAGAACCCACCGAAGCAACCACATATATGTGAAAACTCTACCATACACGCCCAAACCTACCGAGAAGGACTTGCTCATCAGGAACATGGCTGAAGAGTTAAAAAAGGTATCTGGAAGAGTCCAGAGTGTCGAGGGAGGAAAAGGTATTGAAGGTTTGAATTATGAAAATTTGTGTATCTAACCGGATGTGGAGCTATTTGAAGGTTACAAACCCCGAAAGTTTGAAATATTTGATGGAACCGGTGATCCCAAGGTACATTTGTGGACTTACTGTCATTAACTCGTGGGTGTAGGCAAGAACGAGAAAATCCGCATGGAGTTGTTCATATGAAGTCTCACTGGGGATGCTTTATCATGGTACATCAGTCAAAAACAAAGAAATAGCCTAACTAGGTAAGTATATCATCCGACTTTATGGACAGATTCAGGTTCAATACGGAGAATGCACCAGATGTTTTCTATATCCAGAAACTCAAGAAGAAACCCACAGAGACCTTTCATGAGTATGCCACCCATTAAAGATCAGAAGATGCTAAGGTAAGACCGCCACTTGATAAAGAACGCATGAACAAGTTCTTCGTTCAGGCTCAGGATCCACAATACTATGAAAGATGGATGGTCATAGAGAATCACAAGTTCTCTGGCATCATCAGGTTAGGAGAAAGAATTGAAGCGAGTATCAAGAGGGCATGGTTACTAACTTTAAATCTCTGCAGGCCACTAATAAAGCTTCGTAGTCTGGAGATATTTCTAAGAAGAAATAAGTGGGTGCCGTGATGGTAGCCCAAGGGCCTAAGTCTCCCCTCACCTATCAAACACCCCTACCAACATCTCATCCCTCACCCCCAAAATACCATTATCCCGGTACCACCTACCATACCTATAATACCCAGCCAACCTACTATCACTCATCTCTATCTGCCCAACAAAATTATTCGATACCCTGACCCAACTTCGACCGCAGATCTCCCAGGCAGAACACATCTCTCGCCGAACAAATATCCTAATTGTACTAGAGGTTGAAGACCGCTGGTTATGTCACTCCTATTACTGCAGCCACGATTGGAAACCCTTCCCAATGGGTCAAACCCAACAAAACCTGCGTATATCACTCTCGCATGAAGGGACGCACCATTGAAGAATGTCATATGTTGAAGGATAAGATCCAGAGATTGATTGACACTAAGGTAATACAGGCAAAGGAATCTGCGCCGAATGTCCGCAACAACCCCCTTCTTGGCCATAGGGATGAGGGAGTAAATATGATCGAGACTGACAAAGAATGAGATTAGGAAGCATCCATCGGTCTTATTCCAGAAGGAGACACTTCTCTGACATCCCCTCTCATACTATCACCAATTGTGGTGTAAATCAAGGCACTGTTCAAGGTTGAAGTAGGCCTAGGCATATATCGGGTAAAACCGATAGCCCGAACCAAAAATATCTTATTGGGTTATCAGTATCGGATTATTGGGTTAATGGTTCGATAACGATTTAGTGTTATTTTACTATTAGGGTATCGATCCGAGTCTCAATTTGCCCAATATTATTAACGGTTTAACCGATAACCCAATAAACTTTAAAAGAAAACGATTTTACCCTTAGGTATATAAATTTTCCAGTTCTCCCAATTCCGTATCTACTGTTGTAACCCTCCCAAATTTGTCAACACATAGAGAAACAATGTTGTAAGGTTGATCATATTGTTTAAGAGGGTTACAATAGTAGAGAAAGTTTATCATATTCATTATACAATACACATTATCCTTCATTACTTCTTCACTCTAGAATCTAGATTGGGTTATCTTAGTGAGTAAACCCATAACCGAACCGATAATGATCGATAACCGATATCTTATGTAAGGCCCCATAAATTTTACTTAAAACCCGGGGTTTCGTTGTACCTAAATAGACTTATGTGTTGACGATTGTAGAGATTCTTCATGGTGAGCAAGCTCGCCCTGGTTCAAACCTTTGGTTGAACAGTGCGTTGGGGAGTTAAAAAATTTTTTGGAAGTGCAGGGCGTTTCTGAGGTCCATTCTGCATCGCAGAACTGATCTGCAGACCGCAGATCTGCCACAAATTGAAGTCGAAATTTGGGAAAATTTTTGGACCATTATGTAGTCCTTATGCGGCCGCATAATCATTTTGCTAGCGGCATAACCCATCACAGACCCAGCATAAAACATTTCTGGAGGGAAATTCTGCGGTGCATTATGTGACCACAGAATAGGTCTGCGGATTGCAGATCGTTCACAGAGTGAGGCAGAAGTGCCCAGTTCTGGAGGGCCATTATGCGGTCGCATATGCGACCGCAGATCTGCATGGGGGTTTCATTTTTTTTAATTTTTGAAACCCGACCCCATTCTTATAAAACAATCTTAGGGATTATTTTAGAAGGTTCAAACTTATACTTTAGAGGGAGGTAAGAGCATTTTAGAGAGAGAAAGAGGAAACCTAGCATTCTAATCATCGAATCTTGCAGCAACCTTCAAGAATCAAGGAAGTCAATCACTAGACCACCATCTATCCAGGTAAGTTCCTGTCGTATACAACCCATACAAGTTATTTTAGGGTCTAAGTATATTGTGGGACCTTAATTAGGACAATAATGTGTCAATAGGTTGTAGTATGTGGGGTTAATGAACCATTTTGGGTAGTTCTTGTTGAAATTGGTTGAGGGTGGAAGGGATTACCATTGTAGAACTTTGTAGTCTATTTTGCATACTAGGCGTTTGACAAAATTCCTAAGAGAGTTACACCATGAGAATCCTTTTAATTATTATCCGATTTTTGTATCTTCCTATAAATTGTTATTGCTAGAAGTGTTGGGACATTGCAGTAACTTAAGGAAAGCTCAAACAAGGTATGTTGGCTAAACTACTCTCTTAGAATTGAATTCCATATTGTTCTAGTGAGTTTCAAGTATGGTTGGCTCAAGTTCCTTATTCCCATGTCCCTAGTTGTTCCCAATAAATTTGATTGTCCCGAGTAAGCAAAGTGTCGAGAATTATGAATTCAAAATGTGTTCCGAATGTTCCTACCACATTATGTTATCCTTCGGGAATGTGTTCAAGAATGATATGTGTATTAAAATGTTATGACTTTGAGTCATGTTTCAAAAGAAAGTCCATTATGCTTAACTTGGAAAGAATACTCCATGCGTCTAAAACTCCAATTGCTTATATGTGTACCTGAAGTCTTGATTTGAAATGCCTTGTTGTTGGTAATCTATAAAGATGCTTGAAAGTGAAAGAAGAGGGTTGGAGGTATAAAGTGTGGCCAACGTGCTAAGAATAAAAATTATACTTGTGGCCAATGATGCCAAAGAAATGAAATGATGTGAGAAAGGTTATGAAATGAGCATTGATTCAGCTGTTCCAAATTGACTTCGAAAAAAGATTTGCCTAAAAGCTGATGTACCCAAGTCATGCCCAAATGTGTATGTTTTGACTAATGCTACGCTTTGTAAGTATTTTCAATGTGTTTTGAGCTCTTATGTATTCATGAGTTGAAATTGTGTATTGCCCTTTTTGGAGAAAAGTATTTTAAGAACAAATGATGTGCTACTCATTTATGATTTTAAGTTGTGCTTCGATTGCCAATCACTTTACTCCATTTCTTGGAAAGAAATCCATTGTGTTTAAAGTATTTGTTACAAATAAACCTAAAGTTGTGATTTTCGGAATATTCTATTTGTTGATATTTATGATGATGATCAATGAAAGTAAAAAAATGAAAATGTAGAATATGAAATACGGCCAACATGCCATGGATGAAGAATCATAAGTATGGCCAAGAGAGCCAGAAAAATAACGATGTTGTGAATGGTTGAAAGTACTAATGAAGATATTTATAGTGTGAAAGATAATGAGGTGAATATAACATATGTTTGCACTTTTGTTTCCCTTGTGTACAAAACAAAATGTTTTGGGAGTATCATTAGCAAACCGAGGAAGGGTGGGTCGTAATGGCCATACCCCAAACTACACGTGCCGGTGTGAGAGTGGATTGTGATTATTCCACTTATTTGGGATGAGATTGAAATATTGATGTGATTATGATTATTCCCCTTAATTGGGATGCGATTGTTGATAGCCCTGGATTTAGTGTCAACTAACACGGCATATGTGGGGAGACGACCTAGCCGGTCGGGTGGTGATGGGACACCATATTGCGCACATGGTGGTACTACTCTTAGTAACACCTTTTTTTTGGCAGCACATGTCAAACCATATTGTTCGTGGGGAGATGGCCTAGCCGATCGGGCATAATAGGACTCTATGTCAAAAATACATTAGTATATCGGTGCTAATGATCTCCCAACCAAAAATATATATTATTTTTGTATTTTGAAAATTATTAGGTTTTAACTGGGCATTTGGATATTGTTGATTGTGACTTGCTATTTCTATGGTTTTCCCTTTCTTATATTGGCATTCTATTTTGAAAGAGGACATTTAGCTTTGCATACTAGTACTATTCCATATGTACTAACGTCACTTTTATCGGGGGTGCTGCATCTTCAATGGATGCAGGTGGTTCGTCAGCGGGCGATTTTAATCCTCGTTAGTAGTTACTCTCTATTCAGCAGATTTTGGTGAGCCCTACTATGTTTTGGGTCATTTGATGTTGTGCTTTATGTTTTGAGGTATAGCCGAGGCCTCGTCGTCGGCACTTCCATACTACTTTTCTGTTGTACTTAGAGGCTCCATAGACAGGTTGTGGGTGGTGTTTGATGTTGGAAATTAAACTAGTAAGTGTTGGTATTTGGTCAAACATGTTTTTCATCATATCTATAAACTTGTAATGTTTTGGAAATCATAAATGGATATTCATTAGTAATGGAAAAAGAATGTGGAACACTTGACTCTATTCATGTCTATCACTTGTACTGATTCTTATGTTGTTAATGGGCAAGGTTGGGTAGAAGGTATCTAGCAGGCGTGCTTAACCGCGGTATCATCGGTCGTACTCCCCGAGGTATAGGTGTGATATCTTATTGGTTCGGTTATCGGTTTAGCATATTTATAAACTTATAACCGAGATACCTAACTGTTAATTTTCAAAACCGAACCAAACTGATCGATGCCCACCCTTAGGTTGAAGTGGCTACATCTAGGCCATCGTTCACTATGATGGTATCTCCATCACTATCCTACCAATCTGATGTTGTTCTGTGGGATTATGAGGCAAAGTCAAGAAGGAAGGGGAAAGCCAAGATGGATGAAGCGTGTGCCGCCGAAGGAATGACTAGAACAAGAAGAGTCAACAGACCGGAAAATCTAGCCCAAGGAGGAACAAGTAGAGAAATCTCTCCAAAACCACTTCTTGTGGAAACTGGTACTGATGACCTATGGAGAAAGATAAAAGAGAAGGAGTATTCTGTTGTTGATCACCTAAACAAAACTCCTTCCCAAATATCCATCTTGTCATTGTTGCAAAACTCAGACACACTCAAGAATGCCTTGATGAAGGTCTTAAGCGAATCCTATGTACCTGTTGGCATCACCAGTGGAGAAATGGCAAATATGGTAGGACAAGTGCTGGAGACACACAAGATCACTTTCCATGAAGATGAGTTGCCACTGGAAGGTTTGAGTCATAACAAAGCATTGCACATCACCGTGTAATATGTGAACAAATCCATTGCTCGAGTTTTCATTGTGGGGTTTCGAGTCTGAACATATTTCCTCTGACCACCCTGAAAAGATTGCGCATAGGCATACTGAAGATAAAACTAGGAGCATGAACATGAAGACATTCGATGGGTCCCAAAGAGCTACAATTGGGGAAATTGATTTGAGTTTGAAGATAGGCCCGACTATGTTCGATGTTGAGTTCCAGGTATTAGATATCTCTGTCACCTATAACCTACTATTGGACAATCGTGGATGCACATAGATGGGGCAGTTACTTCTACCTTACATCAGGTCGTGAAGTTCGAGTAGAATCATCAGGAGATGGTTATTCATTGAGATGGAAACAATCCCATCTACACCAACCAGACCATACCAACAGTTGCAAATAGAAGGAAGTTAGGAAGAGAGACATTCTACAGTATCGAGCACTTTAACACAGTCGAGAAGGGACGATGGTGGATAAATAAGGTGCTAAGCATGTTACTTTGGTTGGGGTATGATCCGGGTAGAGGTCTTGGCCCCAAGCTTCAAGGAATAACAGAACCAATATGACTGTGTACTCAGAACACTACTTTTGGTCTCGGGTACGAGTACACTATGCAAGAATACGAGGATTGGTCACCGCCATGGAATGACTTCTATTATCCTTTACCTAAACCCATACCGCCATTATACCAGACATTCCGCAAGGCCGACGTGATTTGGGGTTCTGAAAAAGATGAGCTCTTAGCTGGCATGAGGAACCTGTTTCTGAACGAGGAAGATATGGATTGCAATGTAATCTTGGGGGAGGATGAGGAAGATCTTACCATACAGATAGTAGGAGATGGAGCTCTTCTCGGGAACTGAACCGCTGCATCATCCTGGGATTGCCGAGCCCTTGGGTAGCTTTGGCAGAACTAGCCTGATTTTCCCTTAAATTGTTTTCTGGCATTGAAGACATTCACTATTTTGATTTGAAATAAATTCTCTAGATATCGAGTCATGTTCGTTTGACTTCTCTCTCTCTCACACACACACACACACACACACATATATATATATAGGCGTAGAGATGTATTTTCCTCATGCCATTGGAAAATAAAACATTCACCTGTTGAAAGCTTTGAGAAAAATTATAGTTTTCAAACTTACTCATATTTTTGGCGATTTTAGTAAAGGATTTGGGTTTTCACTGATATACTTGAAAAGTGAAACTATTTTCTGGAACTGTGAACGAGCTGAACATTTTATCTTTGAGTTACTTCTTTTTTTACTTTCATTATATTGTTATGAACTATTGTTGGCTATTCGTATTGGACTCTGACCCTCGTCCCAGCTCGTCACTACTTTCAACCTGAGGTTAGGATTGTTACTTATTGAGTACATGGGGTCGGTTGTGCTCATACTACACTTCTACACTTTGTGTGCAGATGTTGGATGCTGATGTTGCTGTGATCAACAGAAGCTAGGTTTGAAGATGTACCTGCTTTCCGGTTATAGCTTCATCTTGTTCATGATAGCCTTAGATTTATAAAAATCTGTTTATATACATTTCAGATGATGATGTATTTATTTCATACCAGCTTTATAAATTCTAATCTTAGAAGCTCATGATTTATACTACCAGTCCTTGGGAAATTATTTGTATAAAAGCGGTGTATTATCATTTCTTGTCTTAATAAATCTTATTAAATTGGATAGTTGCTAATTGTCTTACATGACGGGTCGGGTAAAGTGCCATCACGACTATGTGGATTTATGGTTGTGACAATATGCCATAGATGAATGAAGCCGTAGAAGCTGCCAATAAAAACTTTAAGAAGATACTAAGGAAGATGGTGGACGACTACAAACAGTGGCACGAGAAGCTATCGTTTGCTCTGCTCGGACACCGCACCACGGTCCGAACATGAACTGGGGCAACCCCTATCTATTGGTCTATGGTACTGAGGCTATTATACCCGACGAGGTGGAAATTCCTTCCTGATGTATCATACAGGAGGCCGAGCTTAGTGATGCGGAATTGGTACAAAGTCGATATGACCAGTTGGCTCTCATTGACAGAAAAGGGTGAACGCGGTGTGTCACGGACAACTTTACCCAAATAGGATGGCAATGGACTTCTACAAGAAGGTTAAACCAAGGAAATTCATACCAGGGCAACTAGTGCTGAAGCGGATATTTCCACATCAGGATGAAGCAAAGGGAAAATTCTCACCTTACTAGCAACGTTCTTACATGGTTCACCGAGTGCTGACAGGAGGAGAACTTATAGTAGCATAAATGGATGGAGATATATGGCAAAAACCTATCAATTCGGACGCCGTCAAAAGATATTATGTTTGAGATTGTATTTCCACTTTCTTCTTGATGCAACATGAACTATGCTTGACCTAATTCTCGTTTAAGAGGGGATACGTAGGCAGCCCTGTGGGTTCGGTCACATTATATTAAAATCTTTATTCCCCTCTATGGTCGAAACCCGGGGTAAGATTTTGAGTTTCGTCAGATTTAATGTCATCGCGTCACGGATCGTCGAAAGGATATTGTCGGAAGTATTCGTCAGAACTGGGGCATAATTTTAAGGGAGTCATCCAAATTCGACTATGAGGACATTGTAATGTCTCAAGAGCGTGTCACAGTATGTGATTCGACAAAACTATTTGTCTTATGCATTATCACATATTTTTAAACAACTGCATTTCCTAAAACTAATTGATTGCAAAATGAATATTTTTGAAACTCTATTTCGTAATAGCCAAATTCTATCCAGGCCAGCTCAAGCATAACAACGTCAAGCCAGAAGCAAGGACAAAACGAGGGAGCAAAAGCACGAACCAACCTTCCCCCGACTTATGACTTTTTCTTTGGATATAGGTATAATAGATACAACATTATCATAATTATCCACAAAGGATATACAACAAGACCATTATCTTTACATAGATAGATGCTACCGAGCCCATATATGTCAAGCTAAGAATCACTTTCTTTTGACGCATTTACTCGAGGCTAGTCATCGCCTTCTTATCATTTGCATAGGGCTCAGCACTGCCTTAATTACATCGCATGGGGCTAAGCATTGCTTTCAACATAGCATAAGGCTAAGCATTGCCTTTACCTGCATAGGGTTAAGCACTGCCCTCATTACATTGGATGAGGCTAAGCTATGCCTCCATTACTTCATAAGTCTAAGCACTGCCTTCCTCATTCTCTCATATGACTAACCACTACCTGTTTCCTCTATCATACAATCAATATCGCCTCATCTTTGCATTTCATGAGCTGAAATATCGCCACATTGTCCGAAGGCGTCATGGTCCGAAGGCATCATCTTCATAGCCTAAAGACAATGTTCTATGGCCTAAGGATCTCAAAACTGTATATCATTGTCCAAGGGTGTCATAGTCTGAAGGCACCATTTTCATGGCCCGAAGACAACATTCCATGGCCGAAGGAGCTCAAAACTGCATATCATTATTTGAAGGAGTCATAGTCCAGAGGCACCATTCTCATAGCCCGAGGACACCATTTCATGGCCTGTGAATCCCTTATCATATGCTTCGTATCCCGGGAACATCATGGTTTAAGGACATCATCCTCATCGTCCCTCCAAAGGAGTAACTGATGGCTCCACAAGTGCTGCTCTAGCTACAGTGCGAGCGCCACCTTGGCCTCAGCCTCTCGCGACGCAGACTGGTGGTACTGGTGCCTCCCGCCCGCCCGATCCGGCTGAACGTATCCTCACCATCTGTGAGAGGATAGAAGAGTAAAGGTTCAAACTTTGAAATTAATAAATCTATACGACAAGAATGCAAGAAAGTGAAGGTTTTCCTAACAGTTCGGTAGCCTCTCAAAGATAGTTACAGATGTCTCTGTACCAATCTACAAGACTCTACTAAACTTGCTTATGACCCGTAGAACATATTAATCTAGGGCTCTAATACCAATTTGTCATGACCCAAAACTACCAATCGGTCATGATGCCACCTAACTCACTTGCTAGGTAAGCCGAACATAACAAAAATGAAATATAAATACTGAATTAACAGGAATGATACACGTCTAATGCCATATAACATAAACAACAACGTCAATATTTACAACCCCCCCAGAACTGGTAAATACAAAGTTATGAGTACTAAAACAGAAATACAAGCCCGAAATACAAATAACAATATTGTCCGAATGAAAGATAATAGTATAAAACAAAAGAGACAAGAAGATGGCAATCGAGATGCAGCTCTATCTCGTCTATCGAATGACAAACTCCGCGACAAGCCTCAACTACTGATGACTGGGTCTAACACATGCATTAACATAATTAAGTGTAGAGTGTAGTAACCGACCCATGTACTCAGCAAGTATCAGAACTAACCTCAGAGAGGTAATAAAAGCAAGAATTATAAATGATACTCGTTATAACCTGTACAATTCATAAATTCTATAGGTACTTAACAATAATATGATCAACTCATAAATCACAGAATGAACCACCTTCGTGCACACAATTACTCAACATACTCTGCTCAGTCAATAATCCAGCATATAAAGAAGATATGCAAATAAATCAAGTAAACAATAAAGGAAATTGCAAGTAAAGATGAAATGCAATAACCAAATCAAATACTAGCCAACTTTTCCTTAGAATCTCAATATCCGAATCAAATTTGTGATCGGCTTTACTCAAATCTGCATGTACACCCTTAAGAAAAAAACATGAGAGGGTGAACCTAGGGGGATGGATCCAATCCACATATTGCATTGATAACTCACGTGCTGCACGGACAACTCACGTGCCAATAATATCAACTCCATGGACAACTCACGTGCTGCACAGATAACTCACGTGCCAATAATATCAATATCTCAGATCCACATGGAAAACTTTTGTGCTACACACAAAACTCACATGCTAATAATACCAACTGCACGGACAACTAATGTGTTGCACAGACAACTAATGTGCCAATAATATCAATATCTCGGGTCAGCACGAACAACTCACGTGTTGCACAGACAACTCACTTGCTAATAGTACCAACCATATGGAAACTCATGTGCTGCACAGAAAGTCACATGCCAATATCACAATCTGCCAGCATAGTCACAAGCTCGATATCACAATCCGCCCAGCGTGGTCGGAGACTACCAGTCCAAATCCACATCACACATAAAGCAGATACACAAGAATATATGCACATGGTCAATGAATCATCAAATTTCATACTCCCGGACTGGTATAAGTGACAAGCTAAAGTGTATACATGTGCAGAGTGTGCTATCATAGCTCAAATCAAGCAGTTGCATCCCAAAAGTAGTAATCATCAGGTTAAATCCGAATATTAGCCTCTATGTAACCTCAAACATGGTACAAATAGCTCACAAAAAGGGTACAAATTAGAGAAACATCACAACATAAAGCTTAGCAATCAAGTCAAGACATATCGTAGCCTAAGCACTACCCCAAGCATCAATATTACCCCGGTGCACGCACATGGGCTCAACCCCACACATGTGAGCCACCCATAGCACATAGATATTACAAATAACTCAGGCATCTAGTGCCTCAACCAAGATTAGGTAAGATACTTACCTCAAGCAAGTCAAATTTGTACTCTAAGAAGCCTTTCCCGCGTGAATTAGCCTTCGGACGACTCGAATCTAACCAAAATAACTTAATATCATCAATAAAAGCCATAGGAAACAATTCCAAATGATTATGCTATGATCATGTATCAATTATGCAAAGTTAACCCAAAATGACATCCCGGGCCTACACCCCGAAACTCAACTAAACTCATAAATTCTGAACACCCAATCCAATATGAATCTAAATATATGTGTTTCATCCAATTCCAACCTCAAATTGACCCTCAAATCATCAAATCTCCATCTCCAATATCATAGTCCAACCCCCCCCCCCCC
>AWOL01S0010253.1:82717-148773 GCA_000715115.1 Nicotiana otophora | reverse complement strand
CCCCAAATATAACCTTTAATACATGTAAATTAGGTGTAATTAATCTATGGTAATCAATATTTAACACCAAGATCAAGTAAGGATCACTTATCCCTGCAATTATGATGAAAAGCCCTCCAGAAATCGCTTCTAACCGAACTCCACAACTACAAAAATGAAAAACTGACCAAACCCTTGATATAAGTAGTCTGCCCAGTGATACCGCATTTGCGGTCCATAACATCGCACCAGCAAAAATTCCACCGCAGATGCGGAATTCACTAATCTCCTGACCATCCACTTTTGTGGACTCAACACTCGTACTTGCCAGTCCGCTTCTGCGAAAATCCTAACGCTCATGCGATAGCACACCTGTGCTCCAGTGCCGCATCTGCGGACTTCCTCTACCAAACCCCTAACTCGCATATGCACATCCGTGGCCACTTTTGCAATATTGTAGCTACGGTCTAGCCATCGCAGGTGCAAAAATACCAGAACTGAGAAGAACTTCAGCATAGCCAACAAAGCCAAAAATGATCCAAAACTCATCTGGAACACACCCAAGGCCCCCGGGACCCCGTCCAAACATACCAACCAATCCAAAACCATAACACAGACTTACTTGAGGCATAAAATCATAAAAGAACATCAAAGCTACGAATCATATCTCAATTGAAGCCTAAGCAAACTAATGAACTTCCAACTTCCAAAGCTAATGTTGAATCATATCAAATTAAATCGAAATGACCTCAAATTTTTCACTAAAGTCCCAAATGACACAACGGACTTATCCCAACTCCCGAAACCAAACTCTGAACCCGATATCAACAAAGTCAACTACCGATCAAACCTATCAACATTCCAAATCTTCAACTTTCTAGCTTTCACACATTCAAGCCAAAACAACCTAGGAATTTCCAAATCCAAATCCGGACATACACCTAAGTCTAAAATCACCATACGAAGCTATTGGAACTATAAAAATACCATTCCGGGATCGCCTACACAAAAGTTAAACTCCGGTGAACCCTTATAACTTAAGCATCCAACATTGGGACTAAGTGTTCCAATTCACTTCGAAACTTCCCTGAAACCAAACCAACAACCCCAGAAAGTCCCGTAATCAAAAATACACATATCTAAAGCATCAAATAAGTGGAATGGGGCTAAAATAATCAAAACAACCACCTGGGTCGTTACAAAACCATCTAACTCTATTGTGCTTAAAATTATCCAAAATCAATTCGAAACTCACTCGAGCCCCTCGGGCTCCAATATGAACATCCACACAAGTGTAATAACATCATACAAACTCGCTCACAAGCTCAAATCATTAGAATAACATCTGAATTCAAGAATTGATCATCAAAACTTAAGATTTTCAAAATTTAAAACTCTGTTTTCCAATTTTTCACATAAAGCACCGAAATGGCTTTGGGTCATCTAGGATCCCAACCAAACATGTGTACAAGTCCAAAATCATCATACGAACCTACTGGAATCATCAAAATAGCGATACGAGGTCGTTTACCACAAAGATTGATTGTGGTCAACTCTTGTCATTTTTAAAGTCAAAAATTACATTTTCTTTAAAAACTCTCGTTTAAACATTTCGAAAATCGACACGGACCACGCACATAAGTCATAAATGATCAAAAAGAGCTATAACAATTCTCGAAACATAGAAAGTAAAGCTAGTACTCAGAACGACCGGTTGAGTCGTTAACTCACCCCCAACTTAAACATACGTCCGTCTTTGAACATGCCAAGAGTCGTTCCAAAGCTGTCAATTAGCTGAATGAACTAATCATACCCATACGCATGATTGATCCCATGCCACATCGGTCCATATAAGTCCATGAACATGACCCTGGGTGAAGATTCTTCCTTCAACCTTAGCCCACAGGGCGTGGAACCAAATTCCAACACCCGGAGACCCCTATAAGATCCGATCCTTGTATATATACACTGTATCGATCTCAACAAGCTGCATCAAGCCGTCAATACACTGCCAAGGTCAAACCATACGATGTGCCACATAACTTATGTACTTACAACAATAACTTCCGACCACAATAGTTGCTCATTACCAAACCCGGTACCGATAATATACTTCGTATCAAATGAAACCTCGTTCCGAACCTTCACAATGCGACTAATTATAAAAGAAACATACAGAAACTCATAATCACCCATGAAATCAACAAGTCGAGGAGCTCGCTCGTCCGACAAGGATCATTGCCAAATTCTGAGCGGGAATATAGTATTATTCTTTCAAACATTCCTTATCCCCAATACGATAGTTAAAATCCTAGGTCCAAAAACCTCATCTCACCCAATACAGGTAGCCCAACAGAAAAGTCAACCAAAAGCCACATGGAATCTCACACAACGCAGTCCGTAGCCAAACGAGCAATAACTCAGATATATCAAAAAATGAAAGAAAACAAGGTACGAGGACTATCTAACAAGTACAACCGATATAAAACAAAAGCATAGTTTCATTAACTCATCCCACAAAGGAAAAACAAAACACGCAAAATACAACAAAGAAGGGTATCCCACATAACTCTGTTGTAACGCGCAACCCGATCCAAAATATATCCATCCATATAGGGATACCCAACAAACCATAATACATGTGCTCACTGGACACATGTGCGTCAACATCAAGCATGATAGAGTGAACAAATATAACTGTGGGAAGATGAATAGGAATAATAACAATAAGGAAAAAGGCAAGCACAACTAAGGTGCAATAAGCAATTCAACATCAAGAGAGCCATCTCTCCAATATATCGCCACAAGGTCTAAATGAGATTACATCATCCGTGCAAATAATCATGTAGCCTTATAACTCGTCATAGTATAAGAGAAACATATAATATAGACCAGGGCACACATAACCACCATGCTTCCTGATGATATACGTATGGTAACAATTGTGTAAGAGTAAGCAAACCTGATCTGATATAGAATACCCCTTCTCATAAGCCTACAAATAGCACCCAAAATAATTTCTATCACCCCCAAGCAGGTAAATAACCTTCCAAAAGTCCATAGCAACCTATCCATAACACATACCCTCAGCTATCCAATTTTTAACATATCTTCACAGTTCGCAACCAAAGAATCGTATGCTTATGAGAACATTGAGTCTCTAAACCGTATGAACACCAAAATCTCCATATTCGATCCTAGCTCCACTGCTCAAATGACTAACACATCACTTGTACATAATTATCTCATGCAAAATAGTCACATAAATCTTCTGCGTTATGTAGTAAAACCTGAATCTCAGTAGCCCAAAACCTGGTGATCATCGTAACACTAGCCAAGCATGCATAAGTCAAAACACAATGTGTCACCTAAAATGCACACCCTCCTCAGGCGATTCCAAATAATGCCAGCATTCTCTTAAACATCTGACATTGTCCATGCCTTGACCTTCCCTTTGAAACCAAACCGCAACCTTATACTCGCAACTTTCAATCCCATACGGTGCACCGTCACAATCATGCTAACTTGCAAAAATACAAAAACATCATAATCAACTCAGAACCACAGGCAGGATTAACACCTCATCAGCCAAGAACCATCCATTTAACTCAATCTGGGAGGACATCACCACACGCAATACACATTATATACCCGTAGAAGATATCAACACTAAATTGTGGTCATAGTCATCGTGAATTCTCCAAATCCCATTAACACATAATCAAATCATCGGAACTGATTTCCCTCTAACCCAACTGAGTCACGCTGACTGCCAAAACCAAAAGTAACTCACTTTGAAATGCTAGCATGGAAGGGACCGTCTGTGAATCCGAAGCTATTTTTTGTATCTCTCAAATGTTGCCATGTGAAGTCGATATTGATATTGAAGTACTGTAAGTCCAGACACTATCCACTATTGATCTCAAACCCTAGCCATACACAAATCCGAAAATCCTTAAATGCCTCATATGAATCTGGAACTCATCAAAACCTCCTCAAAAATCATTCACCTTGCTATAATCTCCAATACATAGCCAATACGCATTGAGTAAATCGCCCTTCACCAACATATGGATATCCAAAGAAGCAGCCAATCGAGTCATTTTCCTTGCACACTACATCCACAATGAATATCATGATTGAATCATTCCTGAAGTTATCCTTTTTAACTCATAGCTAATCCACAAGGATCCCTTAGTCCAAAAACTAATATGACACATGATCATGCAATACTATCATTGATATCAGACTCTCCCACTTGGCTCAAAGCCATAGGACACATTATTGGTAACCCACAATATCCTTTCTACATAGCTGCCCAGGTCCCGTACTGTTAGTCAGTTAAATACTTCATAAACTTATGTAACACTAGTCATAAAACAGTCCAAAGACTCTTCCAAGTGCATACTCATCCTTGTGACTGTCAAGCCAGCTTCCTCAAATGCTCTGAAATGATAAGATATGCATTTCAGTGAATAGAAGCCTCATACAAATCACACGACCTCAAATCTTCACGTTGGAGATAACCCATCAGCTAGACTCAAATCAACACCTTCCCATGAACCCACCATGGTCACAATAGTTAGGCAACTAATTAATCCTCCCGAGTCTACACTTACCGACAAGATATAAGAATTAACTTCATTCCCCAAATGAACAATCAAAAGATCTACCAACACATCAGCATCTAAGCCTGGTCAGCACATCACGACGGTAATCAAGCATCCACAATCCTCTGTATCTCATTTACAACATCACAAGACATCGGTGCACAATGATACTTGGTGCTCAACATCACATACGGACGAATAGGAAGAATCAAAATTGCAGGCTTCAAGATGAAACAAGTTTGCACGATAAGGAAAGAAAGAAGAAAGGTTTCCTAAATGCCTTGTAGCCTCTTGAAGATAGGTATGGACATCATCATACTGATCCACAAGAATCTACTAGACATTTACTCATGATTCATGGAACCTATAAACCTAGTACTCTGATGCCAACTTGTCACGACCCAAAATCCACCTAGTCGTGATAACACCTAACCCCAGTGCTAGGTAAGCCAAACGTAGAATGATGTAACTCAAGTGAAAAATTAATAACAACAAGAATAAAAATAGCTAAATTCTATACAACTTTCCAAGGATTGATAATACAAGTCATAAGCCAGTATGATTTAGATTTACAAGACCAATATGAAGAAAAAATATAATATATGTTTGAAGTTTACATAAAAAGAATTAAAATCCTAAACTACCATGAACAAAAGGTAGCTTGAATCTAGAATGGGGGTACATCATCAATGCAAGGCTTCATCTTCCATAGCTACACATCTTCAAGATCTTCACGCAAGGTGCAGAACTATAGTATGAGTACAACCGACCCTATGTACGCAATAAGTATCTTGACTAACCTCGGTAAAGTAGTGACGAGGTTTTTAGTTAAAAGATACCTACTTATTATTTTACCTGTGGAGATGATAAGCAGAAAGAGCAATACAAGAAAGAGACACGAATAACCACCTAATAAATAAAATAAGAATACAAATGACAGAGGGCCCCAAAATATTATCACTTCTCAGTCTCACAACACAATACGATAACAGAAATCAACAGACAAGAATAACCATAATACATCTTCTCCATTACGGCGTGCAACCCGATCCCATATATAATGTCAATATGATTGCGGCGTGCAACCCGATCCCATATCTCAGCTTAGTACCGTTGCAACGTGCAACCCGATCCCACATATAATATCAATACCGTTGCGACATACAACATGATCCTATATATAATATCATATCATTGTGGCGTGCAACCCGATACCATATATAATATGAGTACTGTTGTGGCGTACAACCCGATCCCATATATAATATATAATAAGTTCATACGAAACTACTCTACAACAACCAAGCACAGGAAATTCACACTGTAACACCAAGAAAACTAACACACGTAATTCAACTAGGAATACGAACTCAAACAAAGTAAGATGATCAATACAACACCCAAGAGCTAGTCTCCCACATACAAAGAAAAGGCTTTCTCAAAGCATAAACACACAATCAATCTGGAAGTCACCCAATCCTGCTAAGTAAAGAAGTGTAGGACATGAAACGAGCAAAGATGTACGGAAAGTAAGAAAAGGTATCAAGTAGAGGTGCATAATAAGTGAAATCATACAACAAGTGGAGGCAAGTAGCAAGTGAAGGCATGTAATAAGCGAAAGCCTGTAGTAAGTGAAATCACGTAGTAAGTGAAGGCATGTAACCGGTCAAGGCATCTAATAAGTAAATCACGTAACAAATAAAGGCATGTAACATGTACGGGCTAATAACAAGTACCGGCAGGAACTCGAAGAGGACATGTAGCAGAAGTAAATCAAGTAAAAGCGTAGGAGTAACAATAACGAACAAGGTAGAAACCTAGATATAGTAGTAACAAGACAAATAGGAAAAACGGAGGTAACTACATACGGAACATGAACGTGAAAGTAACATACAAAACTACAAGAATTAATAGAAACCAAAGTAGAGGGCATGTAAGTGTTTATCGAATGAGTAATCATAACAAAAATCTAACTCCTATATTCTCACACGGTATTAGCCAATCGGCCAATCGTATTTCACACAGCATGACATTACTCATCGTGCCAATATCATATCAATTGAACGGAAATAACCTACGCGCCAAACATAGCCCAAGGCCCTAATCATCATCTCTTATTACAGATAAAGAAGCTCAAGTAGCATGACAATAACATGTATAAATGGGTGTTCATGATGCTACGGTCAAATTAAGTATGTAAACAGTCTCAAAACAACACATTACATCCTTTTATGAAGTCATATGTTTGAACATGATTTCTGACACAGATGTTTAAGTTTATTAGTCATAGAATTAAATGAAGCATAAGTCAAGAGATCACCAAGTTCAACAAGTCAAAAAGAAACATATAATTCCCCTACACCCCCCTCCCCCCCGAGCATGGAAACCCTGGCACATGCATATACACTCGTCACCTCATATATGCATCACTCCCCCATGTAGCAAAAAATATTATTTAGTAGGAAAAATACCCTCAACAAATCTAGGCAAGACACTTACCTTATTTAGGAATGATTTCCACAATCCAATATAGTCTCCCTTAGAAATACTCCCCAAAACGATCAAAACCTAGTCAAATATCATCTAAGAAAGTCAAACAATGCTAAAGGAAACATCCCCAAGCAATAAAGGTTCAATCTTTGACAAAATTCCAAAAGTCAACATGGTCCCACATAATACAAATCCGACATTGAGACGAAATACAAATGATCCATAACCCACGAGTCTAAATATATAATTTATTCCGAAATCTGACCTCAATTTCAGGTCTGAATCTCAATTTTACAAATAATTCTAAATTCTAACCAAAACTCCCAATTTCTACTTTTAAACTATTATATTTAAGGAAATATATGGGTGTTCATGGAAATAAATCAAAACTTGATGAAAAACACTAACCAATGAAGTTGGAATGAAAATCTCTTCAAAGATCCCTCCAATCCGTGATTTAGATCTCAAAAAATGGTGAAAGATGGTCAAATCTCGATTTTCAGCTTCTTAAATACCTGGGCGTTAGGTGCTCTTCCCGTTCGAGGAGCACTTGTTGCGTTCGTGAAGGACACAAGACAATAGGCCTTCGTGTTTGCGAGGTCAGCACTGCATTAACAAAGGCATCACACCCACCAAGTCTCCGCATTCGTGACTAAGAGGGCGCGATCGTGATGAAGACCTCATATGACTTCCCTATAGCTCCCCAAGCCTATGCGTTCGCGTGAGGGCTGCCGCATTCACGAAGGACAGCCCCCCCAAGCCATCGCATTCGCGAGCTTTTCCTCGCGTTCGCATAGAGTAACCTACCCATGTCCCAAATTTCCCCTTCGCGATAGCGGTAGAGGCATTGTGATCGCGAAGCACTGAGATACACCAGAAAACCAGCTAACTCTACAAGGCTAAAAATGATCCGAAATCTATCCAAAACTTACCCGAACCTCCGTGCACCAATGCAAACATCCACATAAGTGTAATAATATCATACAAACTCGCTCGCAAGCTCAAATCATTAGAATAACTTTTCAATTCAAGAAATAACCATCAAAACTTAAGATTTTCAAAGTTTAAAACTCATTTTTCTAATTTCTCACATAAAGTGCTGAAACGGCCTTGGGTCACCCGGGACCCCAACCAAACATGTGTATAAGTCCCAAATCATCATACAAACTTATCGAAATTGTCAAAATATCGATCCGAGGTCATTTACCACAAATACTGACCCTAGTCAACTCTAGTTATTTTTAAAATCAAAAATCATTTTTTCTTTGAAAACTCTCATTTAAAATATTCGATCATATACACAGACCATGGACGCAAGTCATAAATCATCAATTAGAGTTATTAGAAGTCTCGAAAAACAGAAAGGAAAGCTAGTACTCAAAATAAACCAGTCGGGTCATTACAAGTAGGAATACACCGACCCCAATACTTAGTAAGCACCTTGACTAACCTCAACGAAGTAGTAGTGAAGGTTTGTTCAAGGATACTTACCTTTATATAACCTGTGCAATTTATATACAACATAATAACAAGAAGAAATCATAGAAACTGTACAAAAAGGTATGCACAAATAGGGTATGTAACATGGAACGACCTATCCAAATTAATCAAGTATAATGCATGCAACAGAGGAATTAAATCCGCATATATAGATAATTCATAGAGAAGCATATAAAAATACATGAGTAGGAATAGAGGATTCACTTAAACAGATAAATCTTTCACATTTATGCTCAAACTTATTAGCTTATATCATAATCAAATCGGGATATACGCCACCAAGAGAGAAACATGGGAAGGCAACTAATGACGAACTACTCCATATTAATACACAATAGGAAAGTAAATACAGATGCCCTACATGAACATGTATAACATGGCCTTACGGATACCTAAACAGGAACTTGAGTCCACACGCCCTAACAGCTCAACAACTCTCAACAGTCTCAAATAAGTAATGAAAACAAAATATATACATACATACATATATATACATACATATATATATATATATATATATATATATATATATATATATATATGCTAGAAAGGTGCATAGATAAACTATGTATGATCATGCAGTTCTACCATATAAAATAAGTGCATGAAATTTATTTTGTTAAACTAGCTTATGAAGGATATTTGTCATGACCCCAATTCCCTCCAGAGGATGTCGTGATGGCACCTAGTCTCTACGACTAGGTAAGCCTAACAAATAATTATAATTGAACATATATAATTAACAAGTTACTGAAAATAACTGAATAATAGATAAAAACCTTATGAAAACAAAATCTCATCAATATACACCCCAAAACCGGCGAAACTGAGTCATAAGCTATACAAAGTGTAACTAGAGTAACTACTCCATCACCATCCGAAAGAAAATGCAACAGTATATGAGAATAAGCAAAGGTGACTCCGAGGCCTGCAGACGCCGAGCATGCATACCTGAAGTCTCCGATAAACGTAGCTAGCAGGAAATCTCTATCGACCGGCACGAGCAGATGTACACGGATCTGCACAAAAATGTGCAGAAGCGTAGTATGAGTACACCACAATGGTACCCAGTAAGTATCAAGCCTAACCTCAGTAGAGTAGTAACGAGGCCAGGTCATAACACCTACTAAGATATAAAATAGATAGTATGAAAATGTAATACGGATATGCAATGGAAAATGAAGAAACAACTGAAATGAAACCAAGATAATAGCATGAACTAGTATGGAAAATCAACAATGGAAATAGCATAAAAGAAGCAACAAAAGGGCTACAATGATCATGAACGGACAACAACTACTAGACAATGAAGAATGAAGCAACAAGAAATATTCCCACCAAAACACGTTGCAACATGAAACAAACAGCAAGAATCACAACGAGGTACCGCCTCGTGTATAATGAAATCAAACCGAGGTACCGTCTCGTATAATCAAGAATCCCAACCGAGGTACCGT
Source organism: Nicotiana otophora (assembly GCA_000715115.1). Lineage (NCBI taxonomy): Eukaryota > Viridiplantae > Streptophyta > Magnoliopsida > Solanales > Solanaceae > Nicotiana > Nicotiana otophora. Next base: position 138,737 of record AWOL01S0010253.1, on the reverse strand, counting down.
TTCATATTCACATTTCTCCGCATGAGCCTTACATTTGAAAATAGGTTTTGAAATCAGTTTTCCCGAAATAGCTACATGCACTTTAGCCCACCTTATGACGCCGCGTTGCTTCACGTAGTTCCCCTACAATAAACAAGCACATAAGTCCCACCTTATACCGCGACATGCACATTAACCCCAAGTCTTATACCACCGCATGTGCGTCAATATCATATCACAATAATAATTCGTACGACAAGTGCCCATATATCACAACTTGCCAACAACAACAATATCCATGTTTCAACAACAATAGCCCATGGCTCCACCATAACATGTACAAGTATATCAACAACAACAATGGATGAAAATTTCTCAATAAGATAGATGTTTCAATAATAACCAACATAGCCTCAACGTATTAAAGACTTTCACAACTTCAATACCAAATAACTCAAGAATGAGAGAAATAATATATAACCACAATGTTAAATAAGACTATCTCACAATAAAAGAGATAATATTTAACAATGAGTTTCAAATAATGAAAATCAACAAGTAAAGGGGTAACATGAACAATTACTTAAAGTAACGAAAATCAATAAGGAAAGAGATAACACGAACAATCGCTTCAAATAATGATAAGTAACAATGAAGAGATAGCATGTAACAATAAAAGAGGCAACACGTTCAACTAAATCATGGGAGCAATATAGCAAGTAGGATGTAGAAAAAGTACTAAACAAGTCAATTAAGGCATGTAATGATAGTCTAACACAATTAAGGATAAATTGACTATGAGAATTTAGAACATGACATGATATTTCAATTAATGCATGGAAATAGTCTAAGTAGCCTACACCGGTCAAATACTACGTACAACTCGTGTACCCACTTGTCACCTTGCGTACACAGATTTCACTTAGCATAATTGAATCAAATAATATCAATCCTAAGGGGTAGTTCCCCCATACGAAGTTAGGCAAGACACTTACCTCAACGAGGCCAATTCAACACTCGAAAATAGTTTTTCCCTTAAAATCCGCCTCCACACGGCCCAAATATAACCAAAATCGACTCAATATTATCAAACAATGATAGGGAATTCAATTGCAATAGATAAAGTTAAGATCTTTATACTTTTTCCAAAAAGTGAACAAAAGTCAACCCGGGGCATGGCCCATCAAAACTCGGGTCCAATGGTAGATTCCGTCTACCCATGACCCCACGAGTTCATATATGTGATTAATTTCAAAATCCGAGTCCAAATCGACTCACAAAACTCATTTTCTTACTTTTAAAAAACTTGACAAAGTGTCACCAATTTCACTTTGATTCACGTGATTGTGATGTTAAAATCTAAGATATGTTGATGGAATATGATTAGAAATATATTAGAAACACTTACCCAAGGTTTGTAGGTGAAAATTCCCTCTCCAAATCGCCTCCTACCGAGTCTAGGGTTCAAAAATAAGACAATGAGAGATAATCTCGACTTTCAGCCCTTATGTCCAGCTGCAGATATCGCAATTGCGATATGGGTTTGCAATTGCGAACCCTCGCAATTATGAAGAAAGCCTTGCAAATGCGGCATTAAAGGCTTGGGACGCTCTTCGCAAATGCGAAGATGGGATCGCATTTGCAACCCCTGCTGCCCTCGCAATTGCCACAATATCATCGCAAATGCAAACCTAGTCCAACCCAAAAGTTCTTCGCAAATGCGATCAAGGCATCGCATTTGCGAAACCTATGATTCCTGCTATACTCGCAAATGCGACCGTAGTGTTCGCAATTTTGACAAAAGAGGGAACCGGACACCAGCTTCTATTTTTCACTCCAAAACACTTCCATAACGTGTCTAAAACTTATCCAAGCCATCGGGGATCTAAGCCAAACCTTCACACAAGTCTAAAAACATTATATAAACTCGCTCGCGCGATCAAAATACAAAAATAACATCTAAAACTACGAATTGAACTCTAAAATGCATGAAATTAAAGGAAATTTTCAAGAACTTCTAGACTTACCACTAAGCGACCGAATCCTATCAAATCAACTCTAAACAACAACAAATTTTGTAGACAAGTTCTCAACTCAACCCGTGTGCCTAGCTCATGGTGTACAACCTTCCAAAAATGCAATGTGAACTGCGTACCCCGATCAGAGATGATGGATACCGGTACACCATGAAGTTAGACAATCTCGCGATATAAACATAAGCCAGTTGCTCTGAAGAATAGGTAGTCACTGCTGAAATGAAATGAGCCGACTTGGTCAACCTGTCCACAATCATTCATATCGCATCAAACTTCCTCTGAGTCCGTGGGAACCCAACAATGAAATCCGTGGTAACACGCTCCCATTTTGACTCAAGAATCTCAAGCCGCTGAAGCAACCCACCCGGTCGTTGATGCGCATACTTCGCCTGCTGATAATTTAGGCACTGAGCTACATACTCCACTATGTCTTTCTTCATCCTCCTCCACCAATAGTGCTGCCTCAAGTCCTGATACATCTTAGCGGCACTCGGATGAATGGAGTACCGCAAACTGTGGGCCTCCTGATGAATCAACTAATGCCAACCATCCACATTGGGCACACATAACTGGTCCTGCATCCGTAAAAAACTGTCATCCCCAATAGTAACCTCTTTGGCATCGCCATGCTGAACCGTGTCCTTGAGGACAAGAAAATGGGGGTCATTATACTGACGCTCTCTAATACGGTCATATAGAGAAAACCGAGAAACCGCATAAGCAAGAACTCGGTTGGGCTCCGAAACATCCAATCTAACAAACTATTTGGCTAAGGCCTGAACCTCCAATGATAATGGCCTCTCTGCTACTGGTAGATATACTAAACTACCCAAACTCTCCGCCTTTCGACTCAAGGCATCGACAACCACATTGGCCTTCTCGTTATAGTATAGAGTGGTGATATCATAGTCCTTAAGTAACTCTAACCACCTCCGTTGACGCAAGCTAATATCTTTCTATTTGAACAGATACTGTAGACTCTGATGGCTGGTAAAGACTTCACAGGGAATACCGTACAAATAATGCCGCCAGATCTTCAATGCATGAACAATGGTTGCTATTTATTTGCCTTAAAACCCTTCCATGAATACGCTGAAACTCATTTGATCACCCCAAGACCCTTCAAACGGTTCCAACATGTCCAAAAACGTTATATGAATCCTTATATATCCAATTTTTATAAATCCTATAAATACTATAAATATTGTTGATAACTCAAATTAAAATAAGAATCCTTATATATCAAATTTTTATGCAGTACTACCAAAATGTACCGAGCTCCTTGGGTCCTAATCTGAACATATATACAAGTCCAAAATGATCATACAAACTTGTTAGAAGCTTTAAATTATGATTTTGAGCACATAAACCCAAATTTTGACCTTGGTCAACTCTATAAACTTTAAGGCTTCAAGTTAAAATTAAATATTCCAAAATGCTCCGGAACCTTTCAGGATCCAAACTACCCATACCTATAAATCAAAAATTATTATATAGACATATGAGAAGTCTCAAATAAGGGAATTAGGTGCTAAAACTCAAAATAACCTATTGTGTATTATATTTTCTACCTCTTAAAATTAATGTTCGTCCTCGAACGAGTTTAGAAATATATCTAGGATGTCAAACATATATGGATATCCGCTTCACTTATCTAGCTTGGTCTCCAAAGTAGCCTCCTCACTTGGTAGACCGTTCAAAGTACATTTACCAAAGCGATCTCTTATGACATTAGCTTTTAGATATGTATGTCCAAAATAGCTACCGACTATTTTTCATAGGCTAAATTCTCATCCAAATGCACCGTGCTGAAGTCCAAAACATGTGAATTTCTTCAAGATAGAAATACCAAATGCATCCCAATAGTCTAAGATGAAAAGTAAGCATATAACCCACCTCACTTACTCCTTTTTAACACCTCAAATGAATCAATGAACCTCGAACTCAATTTATTTTTCTTCCCGAACCTCATCTCACCCTGCTGGACCTATGCAAAGTCGTTCCTAAATAAACTTCACCTTAACTAAGGCCTATTTTACGAAATCTGTACCAAATAGTCTAGCCTCACCGGGTTCAAACCAACCAATAGGAGAACGACAATGTCTACCATATAAAATCTCATACATATCCATATAAATACTCGAATAGTAACTGTTATTATTGGCAAAATTAGCTAATGGCTTGAACTGATCCAAATAACCTCAAAAGTCAATCACACAAGCTCTCAACATATCCTGAAGAATATGAATAGTTCGCCTAATCTAACCATCTATTTGTGGGTGAGAGTTGTTCTAAGCTCAACCTGCATACCCAACTTTTGATGTACACCTCTCCAAAGTGAGATATAAACTGAATATCCCGATCTGAAATAATAGAAATAAGCACCCCATGCATACAAACTATCTTATGGATGTAAATTTGAGCCAACCTCTCCGAAGTATAAGTAGTCAACACTGGTATGAAGTGTGTGTCCCTGATCAATTTATCAATAATGACCCAAATATCATCAAAATTCTTCAAGGTACGTGCAAGACTACCACAAAGTCCATAATGATATACTTCCATTTTTAAGTTCGATATAATCATCTTTTAATTCAAACCCCATAATTTATGGTGCTCATACTTGACCATTGGAAATTCCAATATTGTAAACCATGCCCGACAATGTCCTTTTTCATTATACACCACCGATAGTATTATTTCAAGTCACAATACATCTTGGTAAACCCGAATGAATAGAATACCACAAACTGTGTGTCTCCTCCAGTACCAACTCCCTCAAGCTATCAACATTAGATACGCAAAGTTGACCCTGAAGTCATATAAAACCATCATCAGCTATGACAACCTTGCTTGCACTACCTTGCCGTGCCATGTCACGTAGTATGAGTAACTAGTAATTCTCATACTAGCGTGTCTTAATCCGCTCAAACAAAGACGGTCAGGAAATAACACAAGCATGAACCTTGCTAGGATTAGAAATATCCAATCTCACAAATCTGCTGGCCAGGGCGTAAACATCCATAGCAATAGGGCACTCCTCAACTGGAACTTATGTCAAACTGCCCATACTGCACTTTTTCTACTCAAAGCATCTTCTACCATATAGCATTCTTTGTATGATACAGGATAGTGATATTTATTATCTTTAAGTAACTCAAGTGTCACGCCCCGAACTTGGGGAGCGTGATCGGTGCTCAACCGAGTAAATCCGGTCGAGCAAGCCAACTTTACATCAAAAAATCATCATAACTCATCCCTGATTTACCATAACGTAATTAGATCATGACTTTTAAATTGAATACATTTGGCTCAATGGCCTACAAACTTTCTCATGATGGGTGCGTAGCCTCATAAATACTGTGAACATAAATACATGACAAAACTCAAATCTTTAATTACATGACCCACAGTGTACATGGAGCTTCTATGACAATAAATATCTAAATACATAAAATGAACTAGACCCAAACACCCACTACAACTGTAGCAAGCTCACCGTAAGTTGAGTAGTGAAGAAGATCCCTATCAAAGATCCATATCATCCTATAGAAATATACATGCATCCATTAAAAGATGCAGCGCCCCCGGCAAAAGGGACGTGAGTACATGTGGAATAGTACTCGTATGTAAGGTAGACAAAATAACATATGAATTTACAAGAACTCAAATAAGAGGCAAATAAAGTACATCAACAAACTACAAAACATCCCATAGAATCAAATTTCAAGACTTATTATACTTACCTCGTTCTAAACTTCCTTTAGGATCAATTGAGCCATATGAACTATGCGTGAAATACATAATATAATGTAATTGAAACAACCTGTACAAACAAGGGCAATGAAAGTGGTACCTATTGTCTGCGTTAACAATGTGTCTCACTAGACCGTTCGTATCTCTCTCTTATTTTACACCTATAAATTTCATAGACCGTCCTTAGTGTTCACATATCATATTATACACCTATGAGTCTCATAGACCGTCCATAGTGTTCACATATCATATTATACACCTATGCGTCTCACAGACCGTCCAAAATGTTCACATATCATATTATACACCTATGCGTGCCATAGACCGTCCATAGTGTTCACATATTATATTATACACCTATGCGTCTCATAGACCGTCCATAGTGTTCACATATCATATTATATACCTATGCGTCTTATATACTGTCCATAGTGTTCACATATCATATTATACACCTATGCATCTCATAGACCGTCCATAGTATTCACATATCATATTATACACCTATGTGTCTCATAGCCCGTCCATATGATCACATATACAATACACCTATGTATTTCATAGACCGTCCATAGGATCATTTATACAATACACCTATGTGTTTCACAGCCTGTCCATAAGGTTCATAGCACATCATTATGCACATAACCATATATAAACTCAAAGCGACATGATTAACATTACATTTAAGGTCGTAATTTTACGTATCATTGGAGTACTTCATGTTCATGCTCATCATGGAGAAACACAACTCATTACATTAGCACATGCATGGTGAATCAATAAGTTGTTTTCAATGGCACATGAGCCCAATTTCATTTCTTAAGGTTCATCATCATTTAGCATAGGACATCTCCCTTTCATCTCGTTATTCACTCACTTGTCATCTTGAGGTCATTAGCTAATTTCATGATTCTTGGGGACTTTACATCAAAGTCATTTGCATTTATTACTGTAGAAGCATACATACAATGATTGAAACCATTGAAACATACAATGCCTCATAATTCTCATCTTCACAAGTGGCCACATTTCATGTTCATACTATCACTTACTTGTACTTGCCGTGGCTGATCATAGAACATTAAGAGCATTTAAAACATTTAGGAACACCATAGCCTTTACTCATGAGAACGTAGGAGCTTGTAACACATTGGAAACAAAAGTACACATACATTCATCTCATAACCTTTCACACCATATATCACTTCATTCGTACTTTCAACTACTTACAACATCATTATTTCATTGGCTCTCTTGGCCATACATATAATTCGTCTTTCATGGTACAATGGTCATATTTCATATTCACACTTTCATATCTTTCCTTTCATGGATCGTCATCATAAATATCTACATATAGAATATTCCGAAAATCACAACTTTAGGTTTATTAGTAATGAAGGCTTTAAACACAATAGATTTCTTTCCAAAAAGTGGAGTAAAATGATTGACAATCGAAGCGCAAATTAAAATCATAAATGAGTAACACACCATTTATTCTTGAAATACTTTCCCCTAAAGGACAATACACAATTTCAACTCATGATTATGTAAGAGCTCAAACCACATTAGAAATACTTACAAAGCATAGCATTATCTAAAACAACCATATTTGGGCATGACTTGAGCACATATGCTTTTAGGCAAATCTATTTTTCGAAGTCAATTTGGAGCAGTTGAATCAGGGCTCATTTCATAACCTTTCTTGCATCATTTCATTTCATTGGCACCATTGGCCACAAATATAACTTTCATTATTGGCACGGTAGCCACACTTTACATCTCCAACCCACTTCTTTCACTTTCCTTCATCTTTATAGGTTATCAACAATAAGGCATTTCTAATCAAGACCTTAGGTACACATATGAACAATTAAGAGTATTAAGCACATTGAGTTTTTCTCACATAATTTGGCATCATAACTTTCATTTGAAACACGACTCAAAGCCATAACATTTTAATACACAACCCATACTTTGAACACATTCCCGAAGGATAACATAACATGATAAGAGCATTCAGAACACATATTGAATATATCTTTTTCGGTATAAAGCTTATACAGAATAGTCAATTTATAATGAATAACTCGGGACTTACAAGGACATTATGGGATTCAATTCTAGGAGAGAAGTTTAGCCAACATACCTTGCTTGAGCTTTCCTTAGATTATCACAATGTCCCAAAACTTCTATCAATTCCAATCAACTAGGGATATAATAAACTTGAACCATAATTAGGGAGAAATTCATGGTTTCAGATCATTTAAGCATTTTATCAAACACTAGATGTGCAAATTGGTTACAAGGTTCTTCCACAAGATTTTCTTGACCCCACAACCAACTCAACACCAAGAGTTCACCCATACTAGTTCAATAATCTTTCCACAACTCGTGATAGTACATGCATACATAAATAAAACTCCCACACCTCTAAGATGAAGAACTTGTGAGTTGTCCTTGTGAAATTTTCAAACCTTGAGCAAGAATTGATGAACAAAATGGCTAGGTCTTCTCTTTCTCTCTCTAAGATACTCTCACCTCTCTCTAAAAATATCAGATTTTTGCCTTCAAAACGAGCCCCAAAGTCTATTTATCAAAATGGGGTCGGGTTATAAAAATAGGAAAACGGACCCTCCGAACTCAGGTCTGCAGTCGCAGATTGGACCGCAAAACAGGTATGCAGTCCGCAAAATGGTCCGCAAAAGTGATGCCAACAATTGGGTTGCTCTAGACCGGTATGTGATAGGTCTGCGGTCCGCAAACAACTTCTGTGGCCACAGAATGGGCCGTAGAATCGCCCAACGAATTTTCCTTAGGCTAACTCTACGACAGATGTGCGGCACGCGAAATGGTTCTGCGGTCGCGAAATAGACCGCAAAATTGCTTTCTTCTGCCAAAACATTTCATCCACTCCTTAGTGCATTCTTCAACCCAAAAAGTCCATACCGCGGCGAGCTTTCTATAATCCTCAACCACGTAAGCCTACCTCGGCACCACGAGACCTTAAATTTCTTGGATAAAATGTACGAGGCCTTACATCAAGCCACCTCCACTGCCTTCAATTCAAATCCTTCTACATAAATAGGTACTGAGAACTACGGTGATCAATGTAAATCTCACAAGACACACCATACAAGTAATACCTCTAAATCTTCAATGCAAACACAATTGAACCAACTTCAAATCATGAACTGGATAATTGTTCTTATAATATTTTAGTTTTTGTGCCATATAAGCAACTACCCCACCATCCTGTACCAATACACTTCCAACACTAACGCATGAAGTATTGCTATACACCATCTATTAACCTAAACCCGTGAGTAATACCAATATTAGGGCTGTAGCCAATGTTATATTGAATTTCTATTAGCTTTTCTCACAATAGTAAGGCCATTTAAACGAAATGTCTTTTTTATTCAACTTAGTCAATGGGACTACAATGGAAGAAAATCCTTCCACAAAATGATAATAGTAACCTGCCAATCCCAAGAAACTCCAAATCTTTATAGCTGTAGTAGGTCCAGGCCAATTCTAAACTGCCTCAACAATTTTAGGATCAACGTTAATACCTTCACCAGACACTATGTGACCCTAAAATGCAACTGATTACAACCAAAACTCACACTTGGAGAACTTAGCATAAAACTCATTTTCCCTCAGGGTCTAATGCAAAATCCACAATGATGCTCATGCTCCTCTCTACTATGAGACTAGATTAAAATGTTATCAATCAATACGGTAACAAAAGAATCCAAATAAGGCTTGATGTCACTACCAAAAACCCCCACTGGTCTTGATGGCACCTAACCGACTTGCTAGCAAAGCCAATCATAAAATAATAGCGGAAAGTAATAAAAATGTAACAATAAATGAGTCAAAAAATTGAATAAATACAAATAAATATTAAACCAATATAATAAATTCCCAGAAAATAGTAATACTGAGTCACGAGCTCTAATACATGAATACAAGTCATCTAATACAATATATTGTCTGAAGCAATAACAGTAATAGAAGATAAAAAGAGATGCAGGGACTGCGATCGAGATGCAGCTCTACCTCGTGTCTCAATAGCAACAAATATCGTGCTCGACACCCAACTGGGTCCCACACCTAGGTCTGCACAACTAAGTGCAGAGTGTAGTATGAGTACAACAGATCACATGTACTTAGTAAGTATCATGATTAACCGCGGTGAGGTTATGACGAGAGTGGTCAATAATACTCACTTATCAAACCTGTACAGTTCATGAGTATATGTGTACATAGTAATAGTACCCTAATCTAAACATAAAGTACGTGTAAAACCAATGGTGCACATAGAGAGGATATGCACAAGCATCGTAATCAAGCTAACAGTTTAGCATATAGAGGATATATTCCAGAATAACAAGTCAAGTTACACAGATTTGACATATAGAATAGATATGTACCATGGATAATTTCATCAATTAAAATTATCATATAGAGATAATATGCATAACAGGTATGTATACATTTCGAGGCAATCATATAGAGAAGATACGCAGTAAAAACATGTATACATCCAAGGAGCTTGCATTTAGAGAAGATACACATAGTCCAAACACTAATCAGTTTCCATAATCCGTGTGTACATCATCAAGGAGAAAGACCCAAGTGGAATGGACCCTTATCCACACGCTGCACGGACAACTCACATGCCATAATCATATCATTCGCACGAACAACTCATATGCTTTCGAACTAGTCCATATCATAGAAAACACATATAAGAATGTATGTATAAGAACAACAGATATCAAATCGCATACTCATGGACTAACAAAAATAGCATGTTAAGGTGTAAGCATTTGCAGAGTGTACAACTACAACTTAAATTAGGTGGGTACACCATACAATAACAAGAATCAGGCTCAACAGGATATCAAAGCCTATACATGGTCTTTGACATGATTCAAGAAGTTCACGTAATCATGCAAATGATCAAAACATGAATCATAAGAATTACACAGTCCAAGCAAGGCATATTGGAAGCCTAAAGTCCAATCTGGTCAAAATCATACATAGCACCCGCATATACGCTCGTCACCTCGCATATACATTACTTTTCACACATTCCAATTAGCCAAATAAGGTCACATCCTAAGGGGTATTCTCTCACACAATATTAGGCTAGATACGTTTCTCAAACGAGCAAAATCAATACTCTAAGAATGCCTTTCCCTTAGAAATCACTCCAAACGACTTGAATCTAGCCAAAAACAACTCAATAATGGCATACAAAACCATAAGAATCAATTCCAAACAATAAAGCTTAAATCTTAAATCAATTTTCAAAAACTCAATTAAAGTCAACCCAGAACCACATGGTCAAAACCCAAGTCAAGGGGTAGATCCCAACTACTCATAATCCTACGAGTCCAAATATATGAGTAAACTCTAAAACCAAGTCCAAATCGAGCCTCAAATCCTCAAAATTCATCCTCTTAAGTTGTATATAAAACCCCTAATTTTCCTCCAAAATCTCATGATAAAAGTATATAAATCCATTGGAATTCAAGATATATAGTCAAATCCAAGTGAAAATTACTTACCCATGAAATAGTGATAAAAATCTCTTCAAAATGCGCCTCTTACCGAGCACCAAATCTCAAAATAGAGTGATGCAATTGATACTTGTTCTTGATGGTAACCTTGTTTAACTGCCTGTAATTAATACACATTCTTATTGAACCGTCCTTCTTTTTCACAAACAACACCGGTGCACCCTAAGGGGAGACACTTGGCCTGATGAATCCCTTATCCAACAACTCATGTAACTGCTCGTTTAACTTATTCAACTCAGTTGGGGCCATGCGATATGGTGGAATGGATATGAGCTGCATGTCTGGCACCAAATCAATACGAAAATGAATATCTCTATCAGGTGGCATACCCTGTAAGTCTGCAGGGAACACATCTGGAAACTCACTCACCACTAGGACTGACTAATAGTATGAGTAGCAGCGCTAATATCCCTTACAAAATCTCGATATACCAAACATCCCTTCTCAACTATCTATTGAGCCTTCAGAAAACAAATCACTCTACTAGGAATGTGACCCAAAGAAGCCCTCCGTTCCAACCTCGGAAACCCCGACATAACCAACATCATAGTCTTAGCGTGACAATCGAGAATAGCATGATAAGGAGATAAACAATCAAGAATAGCTTGATAAGGAGATAAACAATCCATACCCAAGATCAACTTAAAGTCAGCCATATTAAGCAATAAAACATTAACTCTAGTCTCATAACCCCCAATGGTAATCATACAAGACCGATACACACAATTTACCATAATAAAATCACCATCAAGGGTAGACATACAAACAAGGATAGCAAGGAAACCACGAGGCATATCCAAATAAGGAGCAAAATATGATGACACATAAGAATAAGTGGAACCAGGGTCAAATAATACTGAGGCATCCCTGTGGCACACTGAAACAATACATGTGATACAACGTCTGAAGTAATAGCCTCTAGCCTGCCTAAGAATGTAAAACAATGGGATTTCCCTCTACTTGAATGACCTCCCCCCTCTAGGACGGCCTTGAACAGGCTGGGATCCACCTCTCGATGGTTGCACAAGTGGTGAAGTTGCTGGCGCCAGAATCATGGATTGGGTGCCCTAACGTGGTACAATGCTTAGAAGTTTGGGTTGAGATAACTCAAGTCTCCATACACGAAACAAACCCTCCTCTGGTGAGGTTGCTGACTCTATGACTATCCCTGATGACCTGAATGTCCACTCGAAGAATCCTGAATAGATGGAGTACGATATGAATTATGCGCTGGCAGTGCACTAAAAGATGACTAGTCTGGGCGAGCAATGTATGAACTATGGCTGACGAAGAACCACGATGTACTTGATGGGATGACTGAACATGCCTGAAAGGACGACCTCTACTGTGATGTCACTGGCCTCTAGATGAGGTACTACTAAACCCACCTAACCCATGGGCCTTCTTGGTGTCTCACTCCTCTCTCTCTCCTACCTACGAATATGCTCTAAGCTCCTCGCAATCTCCAGAACCTGATAAAAATTAGTATCAGTCTCGACCTCTTAGGCCATCACATACCAAATACCAAAATTGAATCCCTCAATGAACCTCCTAGCCCTCTCCCTCTCAGTAGGGATCAAGAATATAGATGACGTGCCAGCTTCATGAACCTCATCTCATAATGAGTCATGGTCATGCCCTCCTGTCGTAAATGGTCAATCTCAATGTGCATCTCATCTATGCAAGTCTGTGCAATGAACTTCCCAAAGAAGAGAACTGAGAACTAAGACTAGGTGAGTGGTGATGCGCTAGCTGGCCTACTCAACTCATAGGTCTGCCACCATCTGTAAGCTGGCCCTGTCAGCTGAAAAGTGATGAAATCAACCCCGTTTGAGTCTACCAAACCCAAAATCCACAGTATTCAGTGACATTATTCAATAACACCCTATGCATCCTTAGTAGGATCTCCACTAAAGTGGGGAGGATGAAGTCTCTTAAGTCTCTCCAGCCTTTTCTACTCCTCAACAGTCAAAGTTGACCAAATTTCGGGCTGCACTACAATGAATGGTTGCACCGACAGAACCCACGGTGTCTGATAACCATGAGTCAGCTACTCTGGTGTACGTGCGGTGGGAGTCTGGGATCTTTCCCCAGCCTGGGAGGTAGCTGGTGCAACCAAAATTTTACCCGCCTAAGTCAAACTCTCATACGTGCTCAGGATATGAGCAAAAGTCTCCTGGAGTCCAGGTGTAGCAATAGGTCCCTCAGGTGCCTGAGCTTGTCCTACCGACTCGACATGATTTGTATTTTTCTCCTCAACGGGAGCTACTGGTGGCTCCATAATGGCTGCTCTAATAGGGCCTCTAATTACAACACGTGCTCCTCCCCTTCCCCTCCCACTGCCCGGCCTCTCGCGGCTCCAGCATGGGGTATTGGCGCCTGCTCAGCTACTCCAGAAGAATGTGTCCTCACCATATGTGAGAGAATCAAACAACAAGTTTCAAACTTCAAAAGAGAATTATCCGCATGATAGAGAATGAAAGAAAAAGAAGGTTTCCTAACAGTCTTGTAGCCTCTAGAAGATAAGTACAAATGTCTCTGTACCGATCCGCAAGACTCTACTAAACCTGCTCATGACTCGTGAAACCTAAGCAACCTAGGACTCTGATAGCAAGCTGTCAAGAACCAAAACCCCCACTGGCCATGATGGCGCCTAACCCACTTGCTAGGTAAGCCAATCATAAAACAATAGCGGAAAGTTATAACAATGCAATAATAAATGAGTCTAAGAGTCGAATAAGTATAGATAAATATTAAATCAATACAGCAAATCTCCAGTAAATGGTAATACTAAGTCATAGACTATAATACATGAATACAAGTCTGCTAATACAATATACCTTTTGAAGCAATTACAGTAATAGAATATACAAATAGATGCCAGTGACTGCGATCGGGATGCAGATCTATCTCGTGTTTTAACTAGTGTATTAAAATGCATTTTAGGGAGCCCTAGGACAACGCGCATCAAAAATGCCCCACGGCGGTGGTGGGGGGAAAAAGTCTTAAGAGGCGTACGCCCAACAATTCGGGGCATACGATCGGGCATTGATGTAAGGCCCCGTAAAATATTTCCTATAAACCTAGATTTCGTGATGCCAAAGTAGGCGTAGAGGTTGGATTAAACAGTGTGCTAGGGAGTTAAAGGAAAATGTTGGGTAGAAGTAGTCATTTTTGTGGCCCATTCTGCGGTCGCAGAACCGCTATGCGGACCGCAGAGTGGGACAGTTTTCTCGGGCATTTTTGTTGTCCATTTCGCGGCCATTATGCGACCGCATAACCGTTTCGCGGGCCGCACTCTTGTCGCATATCCCGCCTTGGGATTTTTCGAAGGGAGGTTCTGCGGTGCACTATGCAACCGCAGAACCGTTCTGCGGTGCATTATGCGACCGCATAACCGTTTCGCGGGCCGCACTCTTGTCGCATATCCCGCCTTGGGATTTTTCGAAGGGAGGTTCTGCGGTGCACTATGCAACCGCAGAACCGTTCTGCGGTGCATTATGCGACCGCAGAACAGGTCTGCGGGCCGCATAGTGACTGTAGACCCGGTCAGTTTCTTTTCTAGTTTTGGCACCCTAATTTTGCGGTCATAACCATTATGTGGTCGCATATGCATGCACAGAACCTGTTCCAGAGCTTCATTTTTGGGGTTTTTAAACCCGACCCTATTCCGTTAAAATACCTACCTTGGACCATTTTGATCATATTTTTAGATATTTTTAGAGTGAGAGAGAGGGTCCTAGAGGGAGGAAGTGATCTTCATCAAATTGTTCTTCAATTCTCACTTAAAACCTTGAAGATTATCAAGAGAGGTACCTTGGTCTACTTCGTAAGAAGTAAGATTCTATCACCCAGACTCTTAATTTCAAAATGTAACTAGAATGGGCCATTAGTGAGGTACTTCATGGGAATGGGAGTGCTTACGTTGCATGCATGTATTCTTGTAGTATGTGGGAAGATTGTGAGCTAAATATAATAGAGAATGGGTTGGGGAATGATGGAATATTCCACAACAAGGGCCTTAAAACATTGATGCACACCTAGTATTTGATAATATGCTCAAATGAGCTAAAACCATGTTCATCTTCCTAATTTTGGTCCAACTTGTTATATTTCTAAAATAGATTGAAGTTGATAAGAATTCTGGGTCATTTTAGAGTTTGATAAGCTCAATTGAGGTATGTTGGCTAAACCCCTTCTTTTTAGAATCGAATCCCATGGTGTTCATGTAATTGGAGTAAGTCATTTATCATTATTCAATTGGCTATTCCTAATGTGGTTGTGTTGAAGGATGTTTGTTCAACGTTTATTCTAAATTCTTCATCATGTCAACTTGCCATTTGAGAATATGTTCAAAATGTAGAATATGTGTTAGGAATGTTAAGACTTCATGTCAAGATCGAAATAAAGGTTGTTATGCCAAATTGTATGAAAAGCTTTTATGTGCCTAAGATTCCCAAATTGCTCATATGTGAATCGAATGTCTTGAATGGGAAGCCTTATTGTTGTGCATAATGATAATGATGTTTGAATGTGAAAAACAAGGGACTGGAACTATGAAATACGGCCAATTGCCGATAATGACTTTGTAATCGTAATCACTAGTGTCACGACCCCAAAACCTAACCCGTCGTGATAGCGCCTATAGTGGTACTAGGAAAGCCGACCTTTCCAAAATACTTTCCAAATTTAACAGAAGTGAATTAAGATATTTAAAATAACCGGAGTTTCTCATAAATACGGGGTAAAACGCAAATAAAACATAAGTGCGGAAAAATAGCCCGACATTGGGCTGTCACTAAGTCATGAGCATCTAGATAACCAAACTATTACAACCAGTGTCTAAGTATCAATACAAGATAGAAATAAATATAGAAGGAGAGACAAGGTCCTGCGGATGCTGGTAGCTACCTCATAGTCTCTGGTACTCGATCGCGCCCGAACTCAACGACCTCCGTGATCAAACACACCTAGATCTGCACATGAAGTGCAGGGTGTAGCATGAGTACAACCAACTCAGCAAGTAACAGAAATATATATGGAACTGAGAAGCAGTGACGAGCTATACAGTACAGTTCATATTCAATAATTCCAGCAAGGATTAGACATACTTTCAAATCTGGCAGTTTAAGTCAAATCCGTTTTATACAGTTAAAATGCAGGTACTTCGGATATAGAAACCTTCAGAAATTTCACAACAAAGATAGATAGAAACTAAGTGCGTCAATAAATGAAAAACAAGTACAGCCTCTCAGGGCAACAGTCACTCCAACTCTCAACAAGTTGACACTCAACTCTCAGCCCTCAATGCACACGCTCAATAGGTACCTACGCTCATTGGGGATGTTCAGACTCAGGATGGGCTCCTACAGCCCAAGCGCTATAATCTGCACGGACAACTGATGTGTTGCACAGACAACGCACGTACTACAATATCATAAATGGATCCGCACGGACAACTCACGTGCCCTAGTATAAACTATAAGGATCCGCACGGAGAAATCACGTGCCATAAAATGATACCTCACAACCAGGCCCTCGGCCTTACTCAGTCATGAACCTCTATAGTCTCACAACTCGCAATAAAGAAAGGGAAAACAGCAAAAATCAAAGTGTTACAGTATATTATCAGGGAAAATAAATAACAGAGACTGAGGAATGCATGACTGAGTATAACTAACATGAGCAGGAATTTAGCCTAAGCATGATTTCTAACATGAAAATAGTCAAGTTCTAGTAGAGAGGAATGCATATAAACACAATTAAAGGCTATTAGACTTCACAGTCTCCCGGGACGGACCAAGTCTCAATCCCTCACGGCGTACACCCACACGCCCGTCACATGGCATGGGTGCCACCTCCAAACAGTCACATTATACCAAACTCCGAGTTTCATAACCTCAAGATCAAATTTAAAACTGTTACTTTCCTCTCGAACTGGCCTCCAAATGACCAGAATCTAGCAACGGGCAGTAAAATACAATCAATATGAGCTAAAGGAATAAATCCCACAAGGAAAATACCAGTTTATAGGCCAAATCCCAAAATTCACTCAAACCCGGTCCCCGGGTCCACGTCTCGAAATCTGACAAAAGGCACAAAACCCAAAAGCCCATTCACTCCTGAATCTACCCATATAAATTCATCAAAATCCGACCTCTTTTGGTCCCTCAAATCCCCAAATTACTCGCTAAAATCCCAATCCCTAACCCCCTATTTTCACCCCTAAATTCCACTAATTAGTTGATAATAAAATGGGAAAATACCATTGATAGGAGTATTAGAGCCCAAGAAACTTACCTCACTGAAAACCCTTGAATCTCCCTTCAAAATCACTCCAAAAGCTCTAAAAATCGACTTGAAAATGGTGGAAATGAACCAAAATTCGCGAAGTATTCTATTTATAGTTTCTGCCCAGGTCTTTCGCACATGCGGCTAAATATGTGCACCTGCGGTGCTGCATCTGTGCAAGAACCTCCATACCTGCACAAAATCATTAAAACCCCCAACTTCGCACCTGCGCTCCAATCTGCATCTGCGACTACGCAGGTGCGGAAAAGACCTCGCACCTGCGGCCACTGCCTGACCTCCTCACTTTCGCTTCTGCGGGCACCTATACACATCTGCGGACTCGCAGATGCGACCTCTCTTATGCACCTGCAGACCCAGCCTACCTTAATATTGTCCGCACCAGCAAACTCCCAGGCGCGCCTGCGACCTCGCACTTGCGGCTCCCCCTCCACATGTGCGGAAATACCAGCAGCAGTAGCAACTTCAGCTGCAGTTTTCCAACTTCAAACAATCCGTTAACCACCCGAAATCATCCCGAGCCCCTCGGGACCTCAACCAACCATACCAACAATGCATATATCAAAATACAAACTTAGTCGAGCCTTCGAATCACTCAAAACAACATCATAACACCACATTTCCCTCGGATTCAAGCCTAAGAACTTCTAAACATCCAAATTCCACACATATCCGGCCCTGCATCTTCAACACGCCATCATCACCAATAGTCACATCTCTGGCATCACCTCGCTGAAACCTATCCTGAAGAACGATCAAGTGAGGGTCATCATACTGACGCTCCCTAACACGGTCATAAAGAGAAGACCTGGAGACCACACAAGCCAATACCTGACTCGGCTCCGAAACATCCAATCTGACACGCTAGCCCGCTAAGGCCGGAAGAACCAATGCCAAGGGTCTCTCTACTGCTGGGAGATATGCTAAAATATCCAAACTTTCTGCCCGGCGACTCAAAGCATCGGCCACCACATTGGCCTTCCCCGGATGGTACAAAATAGTGATATCGTAGTCCTTAAGAAGCTCTAACCATCTCCGCTGACACAAGTTAAGATCCTTCTGCTTCAACAGATACTGCAAACTCTGGTGATTAGCATAGATCTCACAATGAACCCCATACAAATAATGACGCCAAATCTTCAAGGTGTGAACAATGGCTGCTAACTCAAGATCATGGATAAGATAGTTCTTCTCATGGGTCTTCAACTGGCGCAAGGCATAGGCAATCACCCTACCCTCCTGCATCAGAACACATCAAATACCTACCCTCGAGGCATCACAATACATGTTATAAGAACCTAAAGCTGATGGTAGAACTAACACTGGAGCTGTGGTCAAGGAAGTTTTGGGCTTCTAGAAGCTCTCCTCATACTCATCCGACAACCTGAATGGAGCACCCTTTTGGGTCAATTTGGTCAAAGGAGATGCAATAGATGAAAATCCCTCCACAAAGTGACAGTAATAACCCGCCAAACCAAGAAAGCTCCTAATCTCTGTGGCTGAGGATGGTCTAGGATAACTCTGCACCGCCTCTATCTTCTTCAGATCTACCTGAATACCCTCACTGGACACCACGTGCCACAAGAATGTACTAAACCAAGCCAAAACTCACACTTGGAGAAGTTTGCCTAAAGCTTCTCCTCTCTCAATCTCTGCAATACAACCCTCAAATTCTGAGCATGCTTCTCTTGGCTACGAGAGTACACCAGGATGTCATCAATGAATACAATAATGAATGAGTCCAAATAGGGCTGGAATACACTGTTCATCAAATGCATAAACGCTGCTGGGGTATTGGTTAGCCCAAAAGACATCACCAAGAACTCATAATGGCCATATCGGGTCCTGAAAGCTGTCTTAAGAATATCCGAATCCCAAATCTTCAGCTGGTGATAACTGAACCTCAAATCAATCTTGGATAACACCCTCATTCCCCGAAGATGGTCCAATAAATCATCAGTACGAGGCAAATGATACTTGTTCTTGACTGTGACCTTGTTCAACCATCCTTCTTCTTTACAAATAGAACTGGCGCACCCCAAGGTGACACACTAGGCCGAATAAACCCCTTATGAAGGAGTTTTGGAAGTTGTTCCTTCAATTCCTTCAACTCCACCGGTGCCATACGATACGGTGAAATAGAAAATGGCTCAGTGCCCGGCACCAACTCAATACCAATGTCAATATCCCTGTCAGGCGGCATGCCCGACAAGTTTGTAGGAAACACATCCGAAAAATCACGTACCACCAGAACAAAATCAATGGTAGGAGTCTCTGCACTAACATCCCTCACAAACGCCGAATAAGATAGGCAACCCTTCTCAACCATACACTGAGCCTTCAAATATGAAATTACCCTACTAGGTACATAATCTATATAACCGCTCCACTCAACCCTCAGAAATCCCGACATCGCCAATGTCTCGGTCTTAGCGTGACAATCTAGAACAGCATGACATGGATATAACCAATCCATACATAATATCATATCAAAGTCAACCATACTCAGCAGCAAAAGGTCCACTTGGGTCTCCAGACCCCCCAATAGTCACTATACATGACCGATATACGCAGTCTAGAACAATAGTATCGCCCATAGGAGTATATACATGAACAGATGAAACTAAAGACTCACGGGGCATATCCAGAAAATGAGAAAAATATGAGAAAACATATGAATACGTGGAACCAGGGTCAAATAATACAGAGGCATCTCTGTGACAAACAGAGAGAATACATGTAATCACAGCATTTGAAGCAATAGCATTTGGTCTGGCAGGGAGGACATAGAAATGGGCCTCACCACCCCCTGATCTACGTCCCCCTCTCGGGCGACCCCTAGTTGACTGGGCTCTGCCCCTAGCTGGCTGAGCTCCACCCCTGGCTGACTGGGCGGGTGGTGGAGGAACTGGTGCTGGTGCTATCGGCCGAGTACTCCACTGTGGAGTCCCACCGAATAGCCTAGGGCAATCTCTCATAATGTGACCAAAATCTCCACACTCGACACAACCCCACCTCTGACGAAACTGCCGCTCCTGATGCCCAAAAGAACTACTCGGGAAGATCTGAGCTGACGGGGAATGACAAGAACTCTGTGCTGGTAGTGCACTGAATAATGCATGGACCTGCTGATGAATGTGAGAACCATAGCCAGACGATTCACCACGGTGAAATGGTCGAGCTGACTGAGCCTGTATGAAATGATGACCTCTACCATGCTGGAATTGACACCCAAAAGGAGCACCACTAAGTCCACTATGAGCACGTGGCCTCTTGGTCTCCCTCTCAACCCTCTCCTAACCGCGAACCATCTTAATCTGCCGAGCAATGTCGACAACCTCATCAAAGGTA
Organism: Nicotiana otophora; assembly: GCA_000715115.1. Lineage (NCBI taxonomy): Eukaryota > Viridiplantae > Streptophyta > Magnoliopsida > Solanales > Solanaceae > Nicotiana > Nicotiana otophora. The sequence goes on along the minus strand of AWOL01S0010253.1, from coordinate 117,709 downwards.
TCACTGGACACCCTCTTTCTAGTCATGAGCAACCGTAGCTGAAAAGTGAGACATCTATAAACCTCATAATCCTCTCCCTGTCTATGGGAACCAAGCAGATAGCATGATGGGCCAACTCCGAGAATCGCATCTCATACTATATCACAGACATATCACCCTGGAAAAGCTGCTCAAACTGTTTACGCAACTCCTCTTTGCGGGACTGAGGCACGAACTTCTCCAAAAAGACCACGGAGAACTGCGACCAAGTAAGGGCCGTTGCGCTAACAGGCCTACGCCTCTCATAAGTCTCCCAACATCTGAGTGCAGCCCTAGAAAACTAAAAAGTAGTGAATGAGACGCCATAAGTCTCCAGAATACCAGGTGTATGGAGTATCCTCTGACACCTGTCCAAGAAATCTTGGGCATCCTCTCTCTTTGTGCCACAGAAAGGTGGAGGCTGGAGTCTCCCAAACCTCTCCAACCTACGATGATCATCCGCAGGAATAGCAGGAACCATATAGTCCTGAGCAGCTACAACCGGCTGGGCTGGTGGTGCCCCTGGTGTCTGGAGTCCCTAAACAACCTACTCGGGTGAGCGAGCGGTGGGAGTCTGAGTGCCTCTCCTGGCCTGAGAAGTGGCTGTGACCGTCGAGATAGAGACCGCTTGAGCAAGGCTGGTACACACTGTCAGAATCTGAGCTAGGGCTTCTTGGAGGCCTGGAATCATAATAGACACATGTGGTGCCTGATCTGGTGCATCAACAACTGGAATTTGGTCCTAATCTGAAACAACTGGTAGATTTGCAAGTACTGCCCCAGCTAGTGTGCGGGCTACACCTTTGCCCCTACCACGGCCTCTACCGTGGCCTCGGCCTCTCGCAGCCCTGGTTGGTGGTACTGGTGGCTGGCCCTCCTGACCGGTAGCATGAATCCTCACTATCTGTGAGAGAATGAAACAACATGTGTTTAATTACAAGAATAAACAAATTCGCACGACAAGAATCCAAAAATGTGAAATCTTTCTAAGGGTTTTGCAGCCTCTCGAAGATAAGTACAAACGTCTCCGTACCGATCCGCAAGACTCTACTAACCCGCTCATGACTCCTGAGACCTATATAACCTAGAGCTCTAATACCAACTTGTCACGACCCCAAAACCTAACCCGTCGGGATAGTGCTTATCGTGGTACTTGGCAAGCCCACCTTTCCAAAAAACTTTCAAAATTTAACAGAAGTGAATTAAGACATTTAAAATAACCGGAGTTTCTCATAAATACGGGGTAAAACCCAAATAAAACACAAGTGAGGAAAAATAGCCCGACATCGGGGTGTCACTAAGTCATGAGCATCTAGATAACCAAACTATTACAACCAGTGTCTAAGTATCAATACAAGACAGAAAGAAATATAGAAGGAGAGACAAGGTCCTGCGAACGCTGGCAGTTACCTCGTAGTCTCTGGTACTCGATCGCGTCCGAACTCAACGACCTCCGTGATCATACACACCTGGATATGCACATGAAGTGCAGGGTGTAGCATGAGTATAACTAACTTAGCAAGTAACAGAAATAAATAAGGAACTGAGAAGCAGTGATGAGCTATACAGTACAGTTCATTTTCAATAATTCCAACAAGGATTAGACATACTTTCAAATCCGGCAGTTTAAGTCAAATCAGTTTTATACAGTTAAAATGCAGGTACTCCGGATATAGAAACCTTCAAATATTTCACAACAAAGACAGATAGAAACTAAGCGCATCAACAAATGAAAAACAAGTACAACCTCTCGGGGAAATAGACACTCCAACCCTCAACAACTCGACACTCAACTCTCAGCCCTCAATGCACACGCTCAATATGTACCTACGCTTACTAGGGCTATTCAGACTCATGAGGGACTCCTACAGCCCAAGCGCTATAATCTGCACGGACAACTCACGTGCTGCAAGGACAACTCACGTTCTACAATATCATATCTAGATCTGCACGGACAACTCACGTGCCCTAGTATAAACTATAAGGATCTGCACGGACAACTCACGTGCCATAAAACGATACCTCACAACCAGGCCTTCGGTCTTACTCAGTCATGAACCTCTCTAGTCTCACAACTCTTAATAAAGAAAGGGAAAACAGCCCAAATCAAAGTGTTACAGTATATCATCAGGGAAAACAAATAACAGAGACTGAGACAAACATGTACAAGAATCACTATGACTGAGTATAACTACCATGAGCAGGAATATAGCCTAAGCATGATTTCTAACATGAAAACAGTCAAGTTCTAGTATAGAGGAATGCATATAAACACAATTAAAGGCTATTAGACTTCACAGTCTCCCGCGACGGACCAAGTCTCAATCCCTCACGGCGTACACCCACACGCCTGTCACTTGGCATGGGTGCGACCTCCAAACAGTCATATTATAGCAAACTCTGGGTTTCATAACCTCAAGACCAGATTTAAAACTGTTACTTACCTCAACAGTGTAGAACTCCTACTCTGGAATGCTCTTTCCTCACAAACCGGCTTCCAAATGACCTGAATCTAGCAATGAGCAATACAATACGATCAATATGAGCTAAAGGAATAAATCCCACAAGGAAAATACCAGTTTATAGGCCAAATCCCACAATTCACTCAAACCCGGCCCCCGGGCCCACGTCTCAAAATCGGACAAAAGTCACAAAACCCAAAAACCCATTCACTCCCGAGTCTACCCATATAAATTCATCAAAATCCGACTTCTTTTGGTCCCTCAAATCCCCAAAGTACTCGCTAACATTCCAAGCCCTAACACCCTATTTTCACCCCTAAATTCCACTAATTAGATGATAATACAATGGGAAAACACCATAGATAGGAGTATTAGAGCCCAAGAAACTTACCTCACTGAAAAACCTTGAATCTCCCTTCAAACTCATCCCAAAGCTCCAAAAATTGACTTGAAAATGGTGGAAATGAACAAATTTCGCAAAGTGTTCTATTTATAGTTTCTACCCAAGTCTTTCGCACCTGCGGCTAAATATGTACACCTGCAGTGCCGCATCTGTGCAAGAACCTCCGCACCTACGGAAGACCATTAAAAGCCCCAACATCGTACCTGCGCTCCAATCTGCATCTGCGACCACGCAGGTGCGAAAACGACCTCGCACCTGCGGCCATTGCCTGACCTCCTCACTTTCGCTTCGGCGGGCACTTATCCGCATCTACGGACTCTCATATGTGACCTCTCCTATGAACGTAGGGATCCAGCCTACCTCAACACTGTCCGCACCTGCGAACTCCCACGCGCGCCTGCGACCTCGCACCTACGGCTCCCCCTACGCAGGTACGGATATACCAGTAGCAGCAGCTGTAGCTGAATTTTTCTAACTTCAAACAATCTGTTAACCACCCGAAATCACCTCGAGGCCCTCGGGACCTCAACCAACCATACCAATAAGGCATATATCAAAATACAAACTTAGTCGAGCCTTTGAATCACTCAAAACAACATCAAAACACCAAATTTCCCCTCATATTCAAGCCTAAGAACTTCTAAACTTCAAAATTCCACAAACGATGCCGAAACCTACCAAACCACGTCTGAATGACCTCAAAGTTTTTACACACACGTCACAAATGACACCATGAAACTACTCTAACTTCCGGAAATCCATTTCGACCCCGATATCAAATTTTTCACTGCCGACCGAAATCTCTAAATTTACAACTTTTGCCAATTCAAGCCTAATTCCACTACTGATCTTTTAATCATATTCCAGATGCACTCCTAAGTCCAGAATCACCTAACGAAGCTAATGGAACCACCAGAATTCAATTCCGAGATCGTTTAAACATATTTCAACATCTGGTTGACTTTTCTAACTTAAGCTTCTAAATAAGAGACTAAGTGTCTCAATCCACTCCGAAACTACTCCGGACCCAAAACCCGGTATATCATAATATAGCTGAAAATCACAAAAGGAAGCAGAAATGGGGTAAACGGGGCTATAACTCTCGAAACGACCGGCCGGGTCGTTACAACTAATGCCAATCAATTGAAAGTATATGAAATAAGTACGATATGATATGATTGACTGAAAAAGGTAATGTCTCAAATGAGATGGCCTAGCCGATCAGGTCGAGATCAGACTACGTGTAAGAATACGGAGGTATTGTGAATTGTGGAATATCGGTACTAAAGATCACCCAACCTAATAATATGGAAATTGACTTGAAAACGTATATGAACCTTAGCTTGTTGTTCTAATATTATTTGAAGCCGTTATTGTATTCTTGACTGTTCCTCTTGTATTAATATTCATTCTATTGAGTTGGTGTTTAGCTTTACATACAAGTGCTATTCGACGGTACTAACGTCCCTTTTGCCGGGGGCGCTGCATTTTTAAATGGATGCAGGTGGTTACATAGCAAACAGTGTTGATCACAGATAGTTCTTCATTCTCTTCTCAGTGGACTCGGTGAGCACCATTTCATTCCGGAGTCATGTACTGTACCTTTTGTTTATATTAGGGTCACTTTTTGAGGTATAGCCGGGGTCTTGTTGCCGGCACCATCTTTACTCACTTTTGTATCTTTAGAGGCTCCGTAGACACTATGTGGTTTGTATATAGGTGTTGGGAATGTTAAACAAGTATATGTTGTGTTTGATCACTTGTTCCACTCAGACTATAAGAATCTATATATTTTGAGACTTAAAGGAGAAATTTCTAAGGAAACGGTTTAATGTTGTATGTATGAACTTCGATATGTCTAATTAATGAAATCATGTATTTTCTTGATCATGGGTGAGTTGGGTAGAAAGTATCTAACAGGCTTGCTCGACCGGGTTCACTACGTTGAGCGTCGGTCGCGCCTCCCGAGGATGGGGTGTGGCAAACTTGGTATCAGTGCCTAAGGTTTTAAAGTGTCCTAGGATGTCTCGGGCCATATCTGGTAGAGTTCTTCTTATCAGTGTGTTTTCGACCACATCTATAAGTTGGAGGCTACTTGGAAATTTAGGAATAATACCCTTCTTTGATATTCTGGATCGTGCGATGATACTGATTGTGAAACTGTTCCTCCTCTAACTCGCGCATTCCTTTAACCTTTAGTACATGGCACCTAAGAAGAGAGATAGAACTGGCCAAGGAGCCAATGCCACCTTAGGAATGGCAGTTGATCCTTTATTTGGTGAGGCGGGTGAACACCCGAGGGGTGAGGATAATCCCCCGACTACTACATCGCCTGATTCCGCTACACCCGACCAGACCACACCAGTTCTTGTACCTACTGAGGGTGTAGCAGTTCCTCCAACTGATATTCCAATTCCACCACCAGCTCCAGCTTCCGATTCTAGTGTGTCTGATGTGGATCTTAGGGGAGCTATCCAGATGCCGACTCAGATAGTGGCTTCTCAAGCCTAGAGATCAAATGTTGCACCCACTTCTTCTAGCCAACAAAGAGATTCTAGTGGTTCTAGGGTGAACAGGTTTCTGCAGTTAGATCCTCTAGTGTTCACGGGTGCTAATCCCGAGGAGGATCCATAGGACTTCATTGACGAGATGCATAAGACTCTCCGAGTTATGTGCGCTATTGAGATAGAGTGAGTGGAGTTGACCGCCTACCGCCTGAAATGGGTGGCCTATTCTTGGTTTGAACTGTGGAAGGACTCTCGGGAGGAGGGGAGCCCTCTAGCGAGATGGAGTGAGATTGTTGATGCCTTTATACACCATTTCTTGCCTGCCGAGACTAGGGCAGCCATGCTGCAGAGTTTGAGAATCTTAAGCAAGGGAGTAAGAGTGTGTGAGAGTATCACATGGAGTTAGCGCGTCTGTCTAAATATGCCATTCTTATGTTGCATACTATGGAGGCTAGAGTGCACCGGTTTGTGCAGGGCCTTAGCCCTTTGGTTATCAATGAGGCCGCTACAGCTGCCTTGAATGCATATATGAACTATGGGAAAATGGTAGCATTTGCTCAAGCTACAAAGAACCGCAAGTTAAAGAACGGAAGGGAGTGAGAGGGTACCAGCAAGGCCCGATCCGCTAGAAACGTTAGGGAGTCATTTGGTTGGGGAAGATCAGCTTTCAGGGGAGGGTCATTAGGGCCAACTCAGTCTCATGCTCAGTCTTCAGCAAGTGCACCGCCAGCGGAGCACAGTCAGCAATAGCTGAGTCACTTCAGGCCCAATCAGGATAGCAGGGGACCCCACCATCAGGGCCGATCAGGAGGGAGATTCTAGCAGCAATGGAGACCCCCATGCCCCAGGTGTGGGAAGATTCACTTGGGGATCTGTTACATGGACTTACCTATATATTACGGGTGCAGATTGAGGGGTCACATTCAGAGGAAGTGTCGTTCATCCTGCCAGGTTGCGGGCAGGGGCATAGCACAGCCATCCTGTTCTGCAAATACTACATCTTCAGCACCCACTCCAGCTCGAGGCCCTCCGGCACCAGCAAGGCGTGGTGCAGCTAGGGGTGGTGTGTAGGGTTTAGGAGGACACAGCCATTTCTATGCTATGAGTGGTCGCCAGAGTGCAAAGGCTTCTCCAGATGTTGTCATAGGTATATTGACTGTCCAATCCCATGATGTATATGCTCTTATTGATCCTGGATCCACCTTGTCCTATGTTACCCCTTTTATTGCTATTGAATTTGGGATAGAACCGGAACAGCTTCTTGAGTCGTTCTCTGTATCTACTTTGGTTGACGAGTCTATTATGGCCGCAAGGGTGTATAGGGGTTATGTTGTCACGGTGCGTGGTTGGGACACCGTGGCCGATCTCATTGAATTGGGGATGGTTGGTTTTGATGTAATTATGGGAATAGATTGGCTTTATTCATGTTTTTCCAAGCTCGATTGCCGAACTAGAACTGTGAGGTTTGAATTTCCTAATAAGCCAGTTGTTGAGTGGAAGTGGGATAATGTGGTGCCGAAGGGTAGGTTTATTTCTTACCTTAAGGCCACGAAGATGATTAACAAGGGGTGTATCTATCATTTGGTCCGAGTTACAGACACCAGTGCTGAGGCGCCTACACTCGAGTCTGTGCCACTTGTGAATGCATTTCCAGAGGTCTTTTCTGATGAGCTCCCTGGAATTCCGCCAGACAGGGATATTGATTTTGGGATTGATGTGATGCCAGGCACACAACCTATATCTATTCCGCCCTATAGAATGGCACCATCGGAGATGAAGGAGCTAAAGGAGCAATTGAAGGATTTGTTAGAGAAGGGTTTCATCCAACTAAGTGTGACACTTTGTGGTGCACCGGTTCTCTTTGTAAGGAAGCAAGATGGATCACTGAGGATGTGTATTGACTACTGGCAGCTCAACGAAGTCACAATCAAAAATAAGTACCAGTTACCAAGAATAGATGATTTGTTTGATCAGTTACAGGGTGTAAGATACTTCTCCAAAATTGATTTACGATCCGGGTACCACCAACTGAAGATCAGGGAGCAGGATATTCCGAAAAATGCTTTTAGAACCCGGTATGGGCACTTTGAATTTCTAGTAATGTCTTTTGGGCTGACAAATGCCTCGGCAGTTTTCATGTATCTTATGAATCTGGTTTTCAAGACTTTCCTTGACTCCTTTATGATAGTATTCATTAACGATATTCTTGTGTATTCACGAGGACGGGAGGACCATGTCAATCATCTCAGGGTAGTTTTGCACACTCTTCATCAGCACCAATTGTATGCAAAATTTTCAAAGTGTGAATTTTGGCTTGAATCTATCACATTCTTGGGTCATGTTGTCTCTAGAGAAGGAATTAAGGTTGATCCTCAAAAGATTTCAGCAGTAAAGAATTGGCCTAGACCTACAACACCAACCGAGATTCGCAGTTTCTTGGGCTTGGCAAGGTATTACAGAAATTTTGGGGAGGGATTCTCTACTCTTGCCTCTCCGTTGACTAAATTGACTCAGAAAGCACTCAAGTTCCAATGGTCCGATGCTTGTGAAAGGAGCTTCCAGGAGTTGAAATCGAGATTGACTACAGTGCCGGTGTTGAGCCTTACAGAGGATACAAATGAGTTTGTGGTATATTGTGATTCTTCAAGAATTGGGCTTGGGTATGTGTTAATGCAACACGGCAAGGTTATAGCATACGCTTCTAGGCAACTCAAGAATCATGGAAAGAATTATCCAACACATGGCTTAGAACTGGAGGCGGTGGTTTATGTATTGAATATTTGGCGTCATTATTTGTATGGGGTCCATGTGGTTGTATTCACGAACCACAAGAGCCTTTAATATATTTTCAAACAAAAGGAGCTGAATCTGAGGCAGAGAAGATGGCTTGAGTTACTCAAGGATTACGACATTGATATTCTATATCACCCGGGGAAAGCCAAAGTTGTGGCGAATGCTCTTAGTCGGAAATCTATGGGTAGTTCGGCACACTTGGAGGTATATCAAAGGCCATTCGCTAAGGAAGTCCATCGATTGGCTAGTTTGGGATTTCGTCTTGTGGGCTCTAGTGAAGGAGGGGTAATTGTACAAAATAGGGATAAATCGTCGCTTGTAGTGGAAGTCAAAGAGAAGCAATACAATGATTCATTTTTGGTGCAATTGAAGGAAGGGATTCAAAAACATAAAACTATGAATTTTGCGCTTGGCATGGATGATGGTACACTAAGGTACCAAGGGCGACTATGTGTTCCGAATGTAGATGGTCTCCGGTAAAGAATCATGACCGAGGCTCACACTTCTAGGTATTCCGTGCACCCAGGTTCGACAAAGATGTACCACGATCTTAAGGAAGTCTATTGGTGGAATGACGTGAAAAGGAATATGGCAGACTTTGTGGCAAGGTGTCCGAATTGTTAGCAACTGAAGGTCGAACATCAACGGCCTGGTGGGTTGGCACAAAACATAGAAATTCCAATGTGGAAGTGGGAAATGGTTAATATGGACTTTGTGGCAAGATTACCTCACACTCCATGAAGTTTGACTCAATTTGGGCGATTGTGGATCGGCTCACGAAATTAGCACATTTCCAGCCAGTTAAATCTACCGACACAGTGGAACGGTATGCTCAGTTGTATATCAAGGAAATAGTCATGCTACATGGTAATCCAGTTTCTATCATTTTCGATCGAGGGGCTCAGTTCACGGTAAATATTTGGAAGACATTTCAGCAAGGCTTGGGTACTCAGGTGAATCTTAGTACAGCCTTCCATCCACAGACCGATGGGCAAGCAGAGCGGACTATTTAGACGCTTGAGGATATGTTGCGTGCTTGTGTTATTCACTTCAAGGGTAGCTAGGATGATCTATTTCCACTTATAGAGTTTGCTTATAACAACAGTTTTCATGCAAGTATTCAGATGGCACCATTTGAAGCATTATATGGTAGGAGATGTAGATCTCCTATTGGGTGGTTCGATATTGGGGAAGCTGAGTTAATAGGGCCAGACCTCATGCATCAGGCTATGGAAAAATTTAAAATCATTAAGGAGTGGTTGAGAACTGCTCAAAGCCGTCAAAAATCCTATTCGGATGTCCGTCGCATAGACTTAGAGTTCAAAGATGTCATGACCCAAACTGATGGGCCGCGACTGGCACCCAGTGCCTTACTCAACCGAGTGCCAACGTAACATATATTTCTTATTACATCGTCATATACACGTGATATACGGGCCTAATAGGCCAACATGATCATTAATAAACTCAAAACATAGGCCGACAAGACCGTATAATCTTTCATATACATCACATCTGTCTACAAGCCTTTAAGAATATATAATTGTCATAAAGGTCGGGACAGAGCCCCGCCATACCAAACAATACACATATAAATCATACTGACCAAACAAGCAACTCCGGAGCAAATGGAGTGCACCGACATCTTTCGCTGAGCGGATTGCCTACTTGGTGGACTCTCGACCTGTCTATCAAGACCTACGGGCATGAAACGCATCATCCCTAAGAAAAAGGGACGTCAGTACAAATAATGTACTGAGTATGTAAGGAATGAAAACCAGTAAATAATAGACATGAGAGAAACATGGAATAAAAGACTCGACATGTACGTCGGCATAGCTCTGTGAATCATTTCATTTTTATAATGTCATGCATATGCGTATAAATGTCATACCATGCATAGGTATATGCGTTCATAATATCATCAAGTCTCTGAGGACATCCCATCATATCATTTCGGCCACTGTGGGCAAATCATCAACGTATACTAGCTGATCAAGTGGTGGTGCGTATATAACGCCATAACCTTTTCCATATCCCATATACATAGAATATATACGTATATAACGCTATCTGGTCATGGGTAAATGTATATGTATAAATGCATGAAATGCATAAGAAATACGTTAATAAGATTTCTCAGAATGTCATAAAAATAATATGCATGTCGGATAAACTTTATCAAATACGTATTTTTGTAAGACCCATGAACAAAAGATATAATAATAATTCACATAAGGAATCACGAATATAGACACCCTTAGTATTTCTATGAATAGAGTCATTTATGAAAGTTGTGCATTTGCCCGTTTCATTTGTATCGTATTGATCATACCAAAAAGAAAGAAGGGATAGCCTTAACATACCTGAGTCGATTCTCTTAGCAATCCCTCTAACACACGTTAACTGTGACAAAACATGTGACGGCAAGATCGGAGTAGGGAAAAATTCGTATGAAATTTTGTTGTAGCAAATCACGTTGCTATCGTCTACTCTTGTATGAATTTCGTGGCTTCTTGTTGCTTGTCTTGGACATACTTTTGTATATGTTTTCTGAAGAAATCACGTTTCCATCTACTCCTTGTAAAGAATTCACATGTATTCTTTCTTTGATAAATCCATACGTTACTTTGTAGATAATGAGATCTTTGATAATCTCATGTGAATTCCTTTAAAACAAATGGTGAGCTCCATCCGTTCTTATCTTAGCAAGCTTACGTCCAAAGATTTGAGTTTCCAAATGATTCTTTGAGTTTCAAATGCATTCTTTAAAAGTCTTGGTTGGTAGGTCCATTTATACTTTAAGGCTTAGCAAGACTTCTTGTCACCAAATTGTGACACCAACGTGTTGTCATGGTCCCACATGGACAAGACAATTCTTACACTTACCCACTTAAATTAATAATTAACCAATTATCTCAAATTACTTAAAATACCACTCACTTTTAACACACTTTATACACCTTACTATCACGGCCATGTGGTAACTTTTATGGTACTAGTCTATAAATACCGGGTATTCTAGCTCGGGCCGTATTATACATCAAAATGACAAACTTCGACGGAATTTATTTACTTCGATTTTCTTACCCTCTCACCTTCACGAATTAACTTATCACTTGTTTGAAATAGCGTAGTACTTATAATCCCAAAATAAATCTCATTCCCAAACTTACGTCTATTAACTTACGATGAAACTTCAACGTATGAAAATGCGGGATGTAACATCTCATTTCCAAGATTTCATTAATATATTTATGGCGTACTTTCATGTACAAAAATATGGGGTGTAACAAAAGAAGATGATTGGGTATTCTTGAAAGTTTCCCCCATGAAGGGTATTATGCGGTTTGGAAAAAAGGGGAAATTGAGTCAGAGGTATGTCAGGCCGTACAAAATTATTCAGAGAATTGACCAGGTGGCGTACAAGCTTGAGCGACCACCCGAGATTTCATTAGTGTCGGTATTCCATGTGTTTATGTTGAAGAAGGTAGTTGGAGATCCATCAGCTATTGTGCCGGTTGAGGTCATTGAGAAATTCCAGTTGCCATTGAGCTAAAGTGTTATGGCGAAACCAGCATGTTGAAGAGGCCACGTGGGAGGCCGAGGAAGAAATGAAGAAGAAGTATCCTCACTTGTTTGAATAACTGTGTAATCCTCTCTATTTATGAATTTCTCGCCTATGAATTTTGTATCACTTGATCAGTTAATGTAAAGGTATTCCTTATGATTATATGTTGCTTATGAGGCCATGATTGGTATTGTTATGAGCTTTGTTACGTTGTTGGGTTGTGCATATGTTTTTAGGATGTGATTCTGGGGCTCTCTGACAGGTGGATAGGCCTAGTTACAAAGGAAACTCTAGCGATTTTTGAAAATTTAGGGAGTTAGTTAAATTTGGGGTTGCTGGTGTAGGGTATGAAAAACTGAGTTGCATAAGGTGCTAATAGTAGACCTTGATCCTCCTTCGAGTATGAATGATCGTAAGTGGAGGAGGATGTAAGGCCCCGTAAAATATTTCCTAAAAACCCGAATTCCGTGATGCCAAAGTATGCATAGAGGTTAGTAATAGTAGAAATTCTTCACGGCGAGGTCTTTTTGGATTGAACAGTGCGCTAGCGAGTTGAAGAAAAATGTTGGGCAGAAGTAGGCATTTTTGCTGCCCATTCTGCGGACCGCAGACTGGTCGCAGAGTGGGACAGTTTTCTGGAGCATTTTTGTTGTCAATTGCGCGGCCATTATGCGACCGCATAACCGTTTCGCGGGCCGCACTCTTGTCGCATATCCCACCTTGGGACTTTTCGAAGGGAGGTTCTGTTGTGCACTATGCGACCGCAGAACCGTTCTGCAGTGAATTATGCGACCGCAGAACAGGTTTGCGGGCCTCATAGTGACCGCAGACCTAGTCAGTTTGTTTTCTAGTTTTGACACCCCAATTTCGCAGTCATTTCACGGACAACATAACCATTATGTGGTCACATATGCGACGGCAGAACCTATTCTGGAGCTTCATTTTGGGGGTTTTTAAACCCGACCCTATTCCGTTAAAACACCTACCTTGGACCATTTTGATCATATTTTCTGATATTTTTAGAGTGAGAGAGAGGGTCCTAGAGGGAGGAAGTGATATTCATCAAATTGATCTTCAATTCTCACTTAAAACCTTGAATATTATCAAGAGAGGCACCTAGGTCTTCTTCCTAAGAGGTAAGATTCTATCACTCAAACTCTTAATTTCAAAATGTAACTAGAATGGGTCATTAGTAAGGTAATTCATGGGGATGGGAGTGCTTACCTTGCATGCATGTATCCGTGTAGTATGTAGGAAGATTGTGAGCTAAAAATGATAGAGAATGGGTTGGGGAATGATGGAATTTTCCACAAAAAGGGCCTTAAAACATTGATGCACACCTAGTGTTTGATAATATGCTCGAATGAGCTAAAACCATTTTCATCTTCCTAATTTTGGTCCAACTTGTTATATTTCTAAAATAGATTGAAGTTGCTAAGCATTTCGGGTCATTTTAGAGTTTGAGAAGATCTATTGAGGTATGTTGGCCAAACCCCCTTCTTTTTAGAATCGAATCCCATGGTGTTCATATAATTGGAGTAAGTCCTTGATCATTATTGAATTGGCTATTGCTAATGTGGTTGTGTTGAAGGATGTTTGTTCAATATTTATTCTAAATGCTTCATCATGTCAACTTGCCATTTGAGAATATTTTCAAAATGTGGAATATGTGTTAGGAATGTTAAGACTTCATGCCAAAATCGAAACAAAGGTTATTATGCCAAAATGTATGAAAACCCTCTATGTGCCTAAGATTCCCAAATTGCTCATATATAAATCTAATGTCTTGAATGGGAAGCCTTATTATTGTGGATAATGATAATGATATTTGAATATGGAAAAATGGGACTGGAACTATAAAATACAGCCAAGTGCTGAGAATAACTTTGTAATCGTAATCACTAGTGCCAATGAATAGAAAGTATATTAAAGAAGTACGATGTGAGATGATCGACTGAAAAAGGTAATGTCTCAAATGAGATGGCCTATCCGATCGGGCCGAGATCGGACTCTGTGTAAAAACATGGTGGTATTGTGGATGAAACTGTGAAAATGTTTGATGTCTCAAATGAGATGGCTTAGCTGATCGGTCCGTTATCGGACGCCATGCCGCACACATGGTGGTACTGTGCTGGAAATTATAACGAAATTGTGGTAATGTCTCAAATGAGATGACCTAGCCGATCGGGTCGAGATCAGACTCCGTGTAAGAATACGGAGGTATTGTGAATTGTGGAATATTGGTACTAAAGATCACCCAACCTAATAATATGGAAATTGACTTGAAAACGTATATGATCCGTAACTTGTTGTTCTAATATTATTTGAAGCCCTTATTGAATTCTTGACTGTTCCTCTTGTATTATTATTCATTCTAGTGAGTTGGTGTTTAGCTTTACATACTAGTGCTATTCGATGGTACTAACGTCCCTTTTGCTGGGGATGCTACATCTTTAAATGGATGCAGGTGGTTACATAGCGGACAATGTTGATCACAGATAGTGCTGCATCCTCTTCTCAGTGGACTCGGTGAGCCCCAATTCATTCTGGGGTCATGTATTGTACCCTTTATTTATATTGTGGTCACTTTTTGAGGTATAGCCGGGGCCTTGTTGCCGGCACTATCATTACTCTATTTTGTATCTTTAGAGGCTCCGTAGAGACTATGTGGGTTGTATATGGGCGTTGGGAATGTAAAACAAGTATATGTTGAGTTTGATCACTTGCTCCACTCAGACTATAAGAATCTGTGTATTTTGAGAGTTAAAGGCGAAATAGCTAAGGAAACGGTTTAATATTGTATGTATGAACTTCATTCTGTCTAATTAATGAAATCATGTCTTTTCTTGATCATGGGTGAGTTGGGTAGAAAGTATCTAACAGGCTTGCTCGATCGGGTTCACTCGGTTGAGCGCCAGTCGCGTCTCTCGAGGATGGGGCGTGACAGTTGAGGTGCATTTTTGTAATGAGGCATAAGCCCAAGAGAGTTTTTCAAATTAAAATAAAATTTGTTAAATAAGTCCTTAATATAATATCCAAATTCTCAAAAATCAGCTTGTAATTACTCAAAAGTTTTAAAAAAGAACTGAAATATTAAGTTTAAAAGTTAAGACCTTTTTTTTATTGCTAGAATCCCTAATTTATGGTCTTTTTCAATTCTTTGTCTTGTCCGCTAATTTGCTACTATGTCCTAAAAGCAACGAATGGTCAATTATTTTTGCAAATACAAATAAAACTTTTTCTCCTCCATAGAAGCAAGTTCAAAATTCAAATTGCATGTTAGTCATCCTTTTATTCCTCCGTATAGAAAATTTTATTCTTTTCAAGTCATGTTACTTGTGCTTGTATAATGAATTGTTTTAACTAGTTTTTTATGGGGATGAAGCATATCTATATATAATTTTCACTTATTTATAATTTTTTTTTTATGTAATTTTACCTATTAAAAAATATTTAATGTAATTATATTATTTTATGATATATTAAAAATTAAATACTTATGGGGCTTACGGCCCATGCCTTGGGCTTACGCCTCACTGAGGCATATGTAAAATGCCTCGACTTATGCCCACGCCTTTTAAAACACTGGTCTCAATAGCAACAGACACCATGCTAAACACTCAGCTGGGTCTCATACCTGAATCAGTACAATTAAGTGCAGAGTGTAGTATGAGTACAACCGATTCCATAAACTCGATAAGTATCATGACTATCTTTGGCGAGGTAGTGGCGAGAGTGGTCAATGATATTCACTAATCAAACCAGTACAATTCATGAATATATGTGTACACAGTAACAGTACAGGAATCTATGCATAAAGTACATACAAAACCAATGGTGCACATAGAGAGGATATGCACAAGCTTGTAATCAAGCTGATAGTTTAGCATATAGAGGAGATATGCCAGAATAACAAGTCAAGTTACACAGATTTGACATATAGAGAAGATATGTACCATGGATCATGTTATCAATTAAAATTAACATATAGAGAAAATATGCATAAACGACATGTATACATTCTGAGGCTAGCATATAGAGAAGATATGCAGTAAACACATGTGTTCATCAAAGAAGCTTGCATTTCGAGAAGATACACAAAGTTCAAACACTGATCAGTTTCAATAGTCCGCGTGTATGTTATCAAGGAAAAACATGATAGGACGGCCCTAAGAGAATGGATCCTTATCCACATGCTACACGAACAACTCACATTCCATAATCACATCATCAGCACGAACAACTCACGTGCTCCCGAACCAGTCTATATCACAGAAAATACATACAAGAATACAGGTATACGAACAACAACTATACAATCACATACTCATGGACCGAGTAAAATAGCATGTTAAGATGTATGCATGTGCAGGGTATACAACTACAACTTGAATTAGGCGGGTACGCCATACAATAACAAGAATCATACTCAACAGGATATCAAAGCCCGCATATGGTCTCTAACATAATTCAATGAGTTCACATACACGCTTGTTACTTCGCATATACGTCATTTTTCACACATTCAATTAGCCAAATAATGTCACATCCTAAGGAGTATTTCTTCACACAAGATTAGGCAAGATATTTACCTCAAATAAACCAAATCAATACTCAAAGAATGCCTTTCCATTAGAAATCACCTCCAACTAACTCGAATATAGCCAAAAACAACTCAATAACGTCATACAAAGTCATAAGAATCAATTCCAAATAATAAAGCTTCAATCTTTAATCAATTTTCAAAAAGTCAACTCGAGCCCAAATATATTATTAGACTCCAAAACCATGTCCAAATCGACCCTCAAATCTCCAAATTTTATCCTCTTAAGTTGTAGATAAAACTCCCAATGTAGCCTCTAAAATCTCATGATTAAAGTGTATAAATCCATGGAAATTCAGGATATATAGTCATATCCAAGTGGAAATCACTTACCCACAAAGTAGTGATGAGAACCTCCTCAAATGTCACTGCTTACTGAGCTCCAAATATCAAAATAATGAAAAATCAGCTAAAACTTCAAAAATATAATATCTTCCAGCAATACTGCATCTAAGGACAAAGGGAAGCATCTGCGACACTGCTTCTATGGGCACAGGCTCGCATCTGGGAGTTTCACTAATGCTACCAACCATTAGCATTTGCAGCCCATGCGTCGCATTTGTGACTCCGCAGGTGCGTCCTCTTCCTTCACAGGTGCGCAGATGTCCCATGCCTGCCAATCATTGTAGGCGTGCTTACAATCTCCACAGGTGTGCCTTTGCACCTACGGTCCTCCTCCGTGGAAGCGAAAACTCCCCGAGTTACCTCAACTCTAGATACGATAGACTAATCTCAGCAGCAACCTCGCAATTGCGCCTAAACTTCCGTAGGTGCGATGTACCAGAACGAGAACTACCAAACAATTCCCAAATAGTTCGAAATCAATCTGAAACACACCTATCAACAAGTCCCAATACCTTACCCAAACCTTTCCAAAACTCAAAACAGCATGATTAACATCAAAACCAAGAACAGGCAACAAAATCCATCTCTTACCTTCCAAACTTCATAACTTAAATAAACACGTCTGAATCACGCCTAAATATTTCAGACTCTAACCAAACACCAATCAGAACCCGATGACACAAAATTCAACTTCCGGTCAAATCTATGAACTCTCCAAATCTTCAAATTACCAACTTTTAGCAAATAGGACCAAAACCTTCTAGGAACCTTCGAATCCCAATCCGAGCATACTCCTAAGTCCAAAATCATCGTATGAACCTATTGGAACCATGAAATTACTAATCCAAGACCGTCTACTCTAAAGTCAAACTTTGGTAAACTCTTAACAGCTTAAGCTTCCAAAGTGAAACTAAGTGCCTCTAATCACTGTCAAACCATTATGAAACTAAACTAACCAATTCCACAAATTACGAAATAACAAATACACATATGGGAAGCATCAAATAGAGGAACAGGACTCAAATACACAAAATGATCAGTTAGGTCGTTACACTTGAACACTAGATTCATCAAATCCATGGATGTCACTGGAGCATTAGTTAAACCAAAAGACAACATCACGAACTCATAATTATTATAACGAGTCTAAAAGCTATCGTAGGGATATCTGAATCCCTAATATTTACCTGATGGTAACCTGATCTCAAGTCAATCTTAGAGAATGCCTTAGCACCCTGAAGTTGATCAAATAAATTATTAATATGAGGTAATAGATACTTGCTCTTGATGGTAACCTTATTCAATTACCGATAATCAATACATATCCACATAGTATTGTCGTTCATCTTCATAAACAACACTAATGTATCCTAAGAGGAAACACTCAACCTAATGAATCTATTGTCGAGAAAACCTTAAAATTTCTCTTCAACTCAGCTAGAGCCATACGATATAGTAGAATAGATATGGGCTAAGTGCCCGATACCAAATTAACACCAAAATTAATATCCATATCTAGTGGCATACCTAGTAGGTATGTAGGAAATACATCCATAAAATCCCTTACAACTGATACTGAATCAATGGTAGGAGTCTCTGTATTGGTATCCCGAATGAAATCTAGGTAGACTAAACATCCCTTCTCAACCAAACACTGTGCCTTCAAGAACTAAACCACCTTACTTGTGGAGTGAGGAAGTGTCCCCCTCAGTTCCAATCTAGGCAAACTCGGCATCGTGAATATGATTGTCTTAGCATGATAATCCAATATAGCTTGGTATGTGGACAATCAACCCATACCAAGCATTACCTCAAAGTCCATCATATCCAATAGGAAGAGATCAACCAACATGCCATACCCATTAATAGTAACCACAAAAGACCTATAGACCCGATCAATAAGTATAGAATTTTCAATAGGTGCAAATACATAAAAAGGAATATAACGAGACTTATGAGGCATATCCAAACTAATGTTAGTCTCAAATCCCCAAGCAAGTGAAATATTGACAATCCTCAAGTAACACTTCTGGAACTCGATAACCATTAGATCCATGATGAGAGTTGATAAATCTACTCATATATCTTGAAGTATAACCAAACACGCCGAACAACCTATGTCTAGTTGCACATAATATCCAAAGGAAGTAACTTACCCTTGGGCAATCGAGCCAATTCTTCCTTTCAACTTTGGTATATTACTTAAGCATAGCACATCATGTATTCGGCAAATCCAAACCCAACATGACCTTAATATCACCCTTCATAAGCTATAACTAATCTTTAAGTGTCCCTTAGTCTTTGGACAGTAATAACACATTTTCCTAAGGACCAATTGTCAAAGATAGAATCCACCTCTTGGTTTAAAGCCATGTCGCTCATTGAGACCTTAGGTCTCTTGATCTCGCTCAACTACCATGTCTTCACACTGGTATACATCTTGTACCTCTCGGAAGCTTACGTGATACCAGACATAACATATCTCATGGTACTCGTCAAATAAAACTTATCTTGTGATAATCGTGTCAACTTGGTCGAATTGTTCTACTCCCTTGCTGAAATACATCTATTCTACTTGAATATGTGGAAACTCTTCATAAGAAGTCGTACAACTTCCAACCTCGTCACATGAGATAACATTACATGTCCTACCACACCATAAGTCTCGTAGTAACCTCACCATGACCATTATTCTGTATGTGATCAATCGATCCTTCTCATTATGCCCATATGTTCCAAATGAAATCTTCAAACTTAACACTAAGACTTAACTTCTACTAATTGTACCAAGTTAATTTTGCAACATTACCCTCTAATACTCTTCATGAACGTGCAGGCACTCGCTTAATCTCTGAACAATTAAATATGAAGATGTAGCTCGAGGGAAAAATATCTTACACCTTATTTGCATCATCGCGGGCTTCTGAGGCCAAAGCCGAGAAACGTGATCTCATCACGCATACAAACGAAGAGTAGGAATAAAAATATTCAAACTTCAAGATGAAACAAAAGACTCACGATAAGGAAATAATGAAAGAGAAGTTTCCTAATTCCCTAAAGCCTATCAGAGATAAGTACAGACGTCTCAGTACCCAACAAGATTCTACTAGACATACTCATGACTAGTGAAACTCGTGAAACCTAGGGCTCTAATACCACTTTATCGCGATCCAAAACACCATTAAGATCGTAATATCACCTAAATCAACTCACTAGGCAAACTAATAAGCATAAACCACAATTTAAAATATTATAAAGCAACAATAACATCTAAAATAGAGATAATGATATAACATTAGTCTAAAGCTGATAGTATAAGTACAAAAATAACCAAAATACCCCTAGGAACTGCTGTCATGGTGTCATGAGCTACTAAAACAGAGTCATAATATATATGTCTGAGACAACGTACACGTACTGTCCGGATGAAATAAAAACAGTAATAGATAGATAATGGAAGGTGAGTCCAAGGAACGACAAATTGACAAGAATGTCTACCTTGAGTCTCTAATAAAGTTGTTATATAGTTATGTGTAAATACTCCTAGTCCCATATGTAGTAGGAGTAGAATATGTCCTAATCCCATATGTAGTAGGAGTAGAATATATATTATATATAGGGCTCATTGTATTATTTTTTAAAAATAGACTTTTCTCCCGTATATTCTCATATGGTATTAGAGCTTTAGTGAGAAAATTATCATTGTGTATCATTCAAACGACATCCAGGAAGAAAGATCTTTTCACCGTATAATTTTCCGGCAACTTCATCTTTTTCCCAGAATTCAGCACTGATACAGTGCTACTGTGTGTATACCAGTACCACCATCAGATCCAAAACCCTTATGCGACCAAACCCCAGAACTCCAAGTCCCATCGGAACAGAGAAGCCAGTCACCGTGTGTCTTTTCGATTGACGACTCGAGATTGATTTGCGTTATCTCCTCATTGGTAAGTGTTGTAAGAAAACCAATACTACTATCCTTTTTGGGAAAGTCACATGATAAAATCCCAGTCACTCGCTCCGGCAGAAAGTCCCTCACACGCCTCCACGCGCCGCTAGAACTAGGGTTCCAGCGAGCGCGTCTGACATACGTGCCGGTGCGTGGAGCACTTTCTAGTCAGAGTTTTTCAAAATTTCTTTAGGAAAGTTGTTTCATGGGGTGATTCTGAATCCACCAGTATAATTTTCTACAGATTCCGAGAACTTTGGAATTTTTCGATACGCTACAGTAACTTTTCTGGCGCGTGTAAGCCATTCTGGTCACTTTTTGACAAAACTTCTTCAGAAAAACATACTCGTCCAGTGATTCTGAACCCACCCATACAAATTACATCAAATTCGAACAACCTTTATTTTTTTCAGAGTGAATAATGCACTTTTCCTAGCGTGAACGGTGAATTCCGGAGTAAACAGTAATTTCCAAAAAAGTTACTGTTTTCTGGTAGTGTTTTAGAACCTATTTTGTAGTGTTGAATTTGGTTTAGTCTCACTATTTTCAAATTTCTCCGGCAATATTTTGGCCAACTTCTGTTTATTAGCAACCACCTGGTTTTGTGGCTTAGAGGGAGTCTAGTGGCCTTATATGTCGCTTGCGCCGGTAACTTTATGGTCAAGAGCAGTTTCCTCGAGTTTGGTTTGATAAGTTCAACACAGTTATCCAGGTGTTTGGTATGACTCGTAGTGATGTCGAATGATCAGCTTGTAAATATTTTAACCAAGTCCCTCACTGGTCCTCGTTTAGTTACATAAGTAACAAGCTAGGTACATATGATTTGTATATACCGGCTTGAGGAGGAGTGTTAGATAGTTATGTATATATAATCCTAGTCCCTTATGTAGTAGTAGTAGAATATGTCTTAATCCCATAGATAGTAGGAGTAGAATATGTATTATATATTTGTCTGATTGTATAATTGTTAACAAATTGATTTTTCTCTCATGCATTCTCACAAAAGCAATTCTATATAGTCTACTAGATCGAACTAGTATTAAGCCCAGGACCTACATAAACATATACAGAAGTGTAGTACGAGTACACTAATCTTAATACATAGTAAGCACCTTGACTGACCTCAATAAAGTAGAGGCAACAGTTTGGTCAAAGATACTCTTTTATATTACCTGTGCAATTCATATAGAACACAGTAACAAGAAGAAAGCACAAAAACTATATAGAAAGGTATGCACAAATAAAGCATGTAATATGGTAAAACCTATCTCAACTAATCAAGACCAAGGCATGAAATAGAGCCACTAAATCAGCATATATGGATAATATGAATAGAGAAGCATATACAAATGCATGAATAGGCATAGAGGATTCACTTAAGCAGATAAAGCTTCTACCTTTATGCTAAAACTCATTAAGTGATGTCATTATCAAACATGTGTGTATGCCACGAGGAGAGAAACCTGGGAGGGAAATTAATGAGTGACTATTCCATATCTACACGCAATAGGAACCTAAATCCATGCGCCCTAGAGGAACATGTATAAAATTCCCTACCTGATACCTCAACATGAGCGTAAGTCCACATGCCCTAACAGCTCAATGACTCTCAACAATCTCAAATAAGTAATAGGAATAAGATATATATGCTATCAAAGTTCATATATAAAATCATGTGTGATTATGCAGTTCTACCATGTAAAATAAGTACATGAAATTCATTATATTAAACTAGCATATGAAGGATGCCTATAATATTATCCCTGCATGAATAAGATGCTCATGTAGTCATATAACAAGTAAAAACATCCAACAAGCAAAGGTACGTAGAAAAACATTGCATAATAAAGCCTAAGAACTACTTTGAGAATGAGTAAACCTTAGCATTCATATATATGCTTGTCATCTCGCATATATATTACCTCAACCACGTAGAATCTAGCAAATAAGTCCATTTTAGGAAAAATTCTCTCTAATCGAGGTTAAGAAAGATACTTACCTTTTCCAATCAATCGTCAAGCTTCAAGAATATGTTTTTATTTCACTATGCCCTCCAAACATTCACAATCTAGCCAAAAATACTGCTTAACAAGGTCAAATAAGGCTTTGAAAATTATTCCCATAATTTAATTCTAGCCCTAGGTCAAAGTCAACAAAAGTTAGCAAACGTCAACCCTAGGCTCACATGGTCAAAACCTGAAACGAGAGTCACGTTCCGATAAACCATAACCTCTCCAGATCAAATATGTGATTTATTTCTAAATTCAAGTCCAAATTGGTGTTGAAAACCTTAAAATTTACTTTCTTAGGTTTTGGTTCAAAATTTCCTTCTCTCTTTGAATTTCTTGATTCTAAGGCAAAATTGAAGGTAGATTCATGTAATAATCAAATATTCGATTTAGGATTATGTATCCCAAAGAAGTCGATGAAAATCCCCTAAACTAACCTCAGTCCGAGCTCTCTAGCACCCAAAATGATAAATAAACTTTATATGAAATGCAACTATTTATACAACTGATGAAAAATGACTAAATTATAAAAAATAACTGAAATTGTTGTTGGTGCAATTTATGGCTTGGTTTGCTCGTTTTTGCCTTAAAAACCTCCCGCGAACAGCCCGAAACTCACCCAAGCGCCTCTCGGATCCTTCCACTATCCCAACAAGTCCACAAATATATAGACTTAACCAAAGGCTCAAAACACATAGCAAAACACTATTATCAGATCGACAACTCAAATCAACTGGAGAATTTTTAAAGTTTTAATTTTCATGCAATAGTGCGGAAATACACCCAAACCCCTCGGGTCCTAATCCGGATATATGTACAAGTTCAAAATTATCATACGAACTTTTAGAAGCTTGAAATCATGATTCTAAGCATAGTAACACAAATTGTTTACCTTGTACAACTCTATAAACTTTAAGGCTTCAAGATCTAAATCAAGTGTTTCAAAATGCTCTTGTGCCCTTCGAGACCCAAACCACCTACACCACTAAGTCACAAATTACTAAATGAACCTTTGAGAAATCTCAGTAACAGAATATGATCCAAAAACTTAAAACGACTGGATTGATCATTACACTTTCACGTAAAAACAATATCTTATATAGTAGAACTTTATTCATTGGCACTATGATTTTTGTTTGGAGTTACACAAAATGTAGAAAAATAACATAGTAGTCTATTCAGTATTTGATGTGAAGGATGAACTGACATAGATAAGGTCATACTTGAATGCGTTACACAAAAATGTAGATAAAGGACAAGGTAGTCAATTCAGTGTTTGATGTGACGGATGAACTGACATAGATAAGATTATACTTGAATGCGTGCATGAGGAGAAAATAGAGGATCAAACAAGCGCTGAAACCATAAGAGGAAGATAATTTCTTGTGAAAATCTTGTCATTATTAGAATCAAAGTAAAAGTAAGAATAATAAATTAATAATAGCCTCGTGACTACAACGTAAGAGTCCAGAACCAAAATATTATTCTTTGGACTCAAAGGACAAAAATAGGTGAAAAAATCAATTGATGACCAATTTATATATAACGCATGTGTTGAATACGATATACCTTAATGTCACGTTTGTCCACATATTTGTTAAAATGATTATACACCTATTTTAATGCAATATTAACTTCCTCTCTCTATCTCTAATGGTAACTCTTCTCTCCCAAATCACATCGACTGAACCTCACGTGCAGCCTCATAGAGAGGATGCCCGGACTCATGCCGGCGCGTCCAGGCCAGCCACCTGATCCTTCAGGTATGGCGACACCACCCAGTGAGTTAATTCCACCCAAAACCAATTACCTTACTGTTGTGGCTGGATCACATCCTTGCTCCGTCTGCCAGCGACAATATGTAAAGGCTGAAATCACCACCCGTAACAGGATGCCATCGGTAATTTTTTATGCTGAAGATTACTATGGCATAATGGCTTATGAATGCAAATACACCATTAATAGGAGATTCTTGAAGACCGACCTCAAGTTGAAACAATTCAAGCTATTATCAAAGAAAGCATCACATCGATGTTTAAAATGAAGAAAACTTCAAAACGGTTTACTTCAAGCATGTCATCGAGATTGAGGGTCAATAAATGTGGCTAAGCAGATGGACCCTTGATTTCACACCTGAAGAGGACAGTCCAATAACTTCGGTATGGGTTCTATTGCCAAAACTTCGTTTTCATTTACACACTTGGCACTATGTGAAACAAATTTTGAGGCCGATTGGAACCCCGCTGGCAATTGATGTTGCTACTAAGGGAAGGACTAGACCTAGTATGGCAAACGTGTGAGTGAAAAATTGATCTGACTAAACCAAGGATGAATTATGTCTTTGTTGGTCAAAGAAATGCTACTAATACTCTACAAGGTCATGAGCAGAAGGTTGAATATGAAGGGGTGCCTAAGTATTGCACTCACGGTAAACTATTTGGGCACTCAGTTAATCAATGTAGAAGATTAGAAAAGGAAAATAATGACACAAGGGATCAAATGGCCGAAGCACGAAAGAAGCCCAAGGATAATAAAGAAAAGGAGCAGAACACTCCAAAGAGAAACAAGTTGTTGATACTCAACAGGTTCAAAGGGGCAGAGCATACAAAATAATGAAGGAATCAACAATATTCATAAAAGAGGAAGAAGTGCATCGCCAAAGCAAGCATACAAGCCAACTGGTGCCATATTTGGTATTGATAAACCACATCCTAATATGGATATCACACCTACTGAACAAAATACAGGATCCAATTCAAAGCAGGGGATAACTACAATAGAGAATCATGACAAATTAAAGCTCGCATCTAGCAGTAATACACAACCAACAGTTCATAACCAAGATGCGCAAAAGAACTTGATAACTGGAGGAAGAGTGAACATGCCAATAGAAAATCCGAAAGCTCTTCAAGTAGTTCTATACCAATATCTAGAAAAAGACATGAGGAAGAGGAACTATGAAAGACAAAGCCGCATAAGAACTCAAGCTCAAGGAAACATACTCAGGTAGCAAAGGAAAACATTATCTATGGTAACAAGTTTGAAGCTTTAAGAAATGAGAAGGAACATCAGAGATATATGAATGATGGAGAACGGTCAGTCAAAGAACCTAAAAGATAAAACACCACTTCGAGTGAGAAAGAACCTCCTGATGAATGGGCAGATAATACCACCAATGAGAGGAGGAATCGGCAGAGGATTCTACTGAAGAAGATACTACTGATAAGGAAACAGAGTTATTGACACAGGCTGTTTGTGGAAAAAAACAAAGACAAAAGCTAAGGGACTCCAGAAGTTTATTGACAAAGCTTGTAAGAAAAATAGGCTGTCACCAAGGAAAGCAACAAAGAAGAAGGATAATGGAAAGAACAGAGAATCTCCTATTACTAGGAATCAAAATAAAACATTACAAACAACCCCTAATATTTCTATCAATGATTAAGCTTCTTAATTGGAATATTAGAGGAATAAAATCCCAGGCAGGTAGTGAAAGGCTAGTGTACTTGATCAAATACCATAAAGTATCTTTTGTGGCTGTACAGAAACCTTTTATACAGGATACTACAATTGATTTCTATAAAAATATGATGGGTATGCATGGTAGTTTTGCAAATAGTAGTAATAAGATTTGGGTCTTCTGGAGATCTGAATTGAACTGCAATGTCTTTGCAAATCATGAAAAGTTGGTTACATGCAAAATTACTCCTAGTAATCCCGGTAAGAATATATTTATCTCGGTTGTATATGCAAAATCTAAAGCAGCAGGAAGGGAAGATTTATGGGAATATATGAGACTTTTTGCCTCAACCATCTCTAATCCCTAGGCTGTTATAGGAGATTTTAACAATATTCTGAGCATCGATGAAAAGTTGGGTGGCACCCCTCACAAAGTATCCAAAAGTCTTCCTTTTTGTGAATGTTTGCAGGATTGTTATTTTATGGATATAGGCTATACTGGGCAAGCTTTCACCTGGTGTAATGAAAGAAAAGAGAGAGATATTATTTGAAAAAGATTAGATAGGTTGGTTTCAAACGATGAGTGGGATGCATGCTTTTCCAAAACTAATATTCAACACCTAACAAGAATCAGATCTAATCACTGCCCATTATTGATGACTGCAGAGAATGATGTAGATAACTACATCAAGTACTTCAAGTTTTTGAATTTCTGGGCGGATCAAGATGACTTTATTGATATTGTTCGTCAAAATTGGAAAACAGAGATATCTGGAAATATCTTCTGGGTGGTTCAACCGAATTTAAAAAAATAAGCAAAGCTGTAAGTGATTGGTCTAAAAACAAAGTTGGTGATATTTTTGTCAAGACACAACATCTTGAAAAAAATATTAACCAATGTGAGGAGGCTTACAGAATTTCTTTACACAATGATGATAGAATGAATCTCAGCAAAGCTAAAGTTGAATTGATGGTTCATCATAAATTGATTGAGGCTTTCTGGAAACAAAAGGCTAATCTCAAATGGCAACTAGAGGGTGATGAAAATACTAAGTATTTCCATACTGTTGTCAGAGGCAAAAGGAAGTTACTAAACATTCGTAGAATTAATGTGGATGGTCGGTGGTTCAGAGGGGAGAGATGAAATTGCTTCTGCTGCTATTAATTTCTATCAAGACCTATTTATAGGTGACAACCTGAATATTGATTTAAGTATTATGAGTTGCATCCCTACATTGACTAGTGAAGAAGATAATATTATGCTTATAGGAGAGCTAACTCATGAAGAGGTTAGAGAGGCCATTTTTTATGTAAATTTCAATAGTGTTGCTGGCCTGATGGTTTTAACAGTTTATTCTTCCAGCGAACTTGGAGTATTATTGGAGAGGATATGGTAAAACTAGTTAGAGCAGTGCTTAATGGGGATCAAATGCCTAGATTTTTTACCAGTACTTGCCTGGTTCTCATACCTAAAATAGACTATCCTCAAGCATTCTCGGATTTCAGACATATTAGTCTCAGTAATGTCACTCAGAAGATGGTTTAAAAGGTGATGAATGATAGATTATCTAGGCTTCTTTCTAAGATTATCTCACACAATCAAAGTAGCTTCATAAAAGGAAGAGCTATTGGGGAAAATGTTTTGGTGGCTCAGAAAATTATTCACAAAATAAGAAAACCTACTAAAGGAGGCAATGTCATTGTCAAACTTGATATGAACAAAGCTTATGACAGGATATCTTGGCATTTTTTGGGCTCTGTCATGAGCAAAATGGGCTTCGATGAGAAATTGATCCATATCATTTCGAATCTCCTATCTAATAACTGGTATTCTATTATCCTTAATGACAGGAGACATGGATTATTCAAATCCCAGAGAGGAGTCAAACAAGGAGACCCTATATCACCTTCTTTATTCATAATTGTTGTCGAAGTACTTTCTAGAACTATGATACTCCAAGGTTCATTAGCATCGGCATGCAATCAAATAGACCGAGGATCAATCATCTATGCTGACAATGTTATTATTATTTGCTCAGAGAAAATAACGACATTATAACTGATTCAAGAGACTCTAACGAGATATGAGAAGAACTCTAGTTAACTCATAAATAAAGAAAACAGTTATTTCTTAATGGGCAAGGATATCTCACAGAGAATAAAGAACATAGTAGCAAGGATACTAGAGATCCAAGAGAAGGAATTCTCAATCACTTACTCGGGATGCCCATTGTTCTACGGTAGGAAAAAAGTCGAATTCTTCACAGAGATGGCTACTAAAATTATTCAACGAGTGGGATCTTGGCATAGTAACTTGTTATCTTCAGGTGGAAAGAAAGTGCTTATTAGTCATATTTTAACTACAAATCCTCTACACCTTCTATCAATATGCCAACCCCCCAAGACAGTTCTAACTCAAATTGAGAAGGTATTCGCTAATTTCTTTTGGGGGAGCAGAGAAGGAAATCAGAAGCATCACTAGACATCTTGGAAGAATAATTGTCTGCCTACTAATGAGGGTGTTATTGGGATTAGAAGGCTCCAGGATATCTCAAATACTTTTGAAGTAAAACTGTGGTGGATTTTTAGGACAAAGGAGTCATTATGGACTGATTTTATGAGAGATAAATATTCTCAACAAACACATTCAGTGGCTACAAAATGGATAATTCCAACTGTTTGTGGGATAACTGGACTGGCTTTGGAGCTCTGGATCAGTTTGGAGAAGCATCAAAATCTATCAAAATTTATGTTTCTACATATATTGAAAATGGAGAGTAGAATATTTCAAAGCTCAGTTAACAACTCCCTTTACATATTGTTCATCAAATCATGGGAGTTAATATTGGCTCTTCCACTTTAAACGGTAAGCCAATATGGACTATTTCAATAGATGGAAGATTCAATTGTAACTCGGCATGGAACAGTCTAAGAGAAAAGAATGGTACTTCTGTGATAAACAAGATGATGTGGCACATTAAGAGACCTTTTACAGTATCCTTTTTCTTATGGAGATTATCAAGCATAAAATATCTGTAGATGTCAATATGGGTAGATTTGGAGTTCAATTTCCCTCGAAGTGTTCTTCTTATATCAATTACAGTCAGGAGGATGAGGAGCATTTGTTTATTCATGGCAGAATAGAAGAAGGTGTCTGGAAGTTCTTTAATCAGATTTTAGGAATTAGGAGAGAACAGAGGAACATCAGACAAATGGTCATCACATGGTGGTTCGAATAATATCAAACTCCTCTTCATAAAATGATTCCAGATCCTTCCAGGTATTATTATTTGGAAAATTTGGAAAGCAAGGTGTACTAGTAGATTTGAAGGGGGAGAATGTCTTGTAACGGAATCATCTTGAGCATCTCTCAACAGATCAACATAATCGTAGATAAGCAATTCCCTAGAATTCCCTCTTTTATAAGATGGAATCATTTCTTTGAGCTTGTTGCAAGGCTGGACATGTGTTCAGCTATATTGCTATAAAATGGAATCCTCCCTCTAATGATTGGATGAAGTTGAACTCTGATGGTTGCTCCAAAAGGTAATCCAGGTCCTAGTGGTGGTGGTGGCATTGTCAGGAATGAAAAAAGAGAGATGATTATTGCCTATGCAATACCCCTGGGTATAGTGACTAACAACACTGCAGAAACTTGCATTAAAAGTTGTAATTGAATGGTGCATTGATCAAAACGTAAAGAAACTTGAAATAGAAAGTGATTCTCTGATGTTGGTCCAGTGGTTAACAAACACAACTAGTATTCCCTTGAGTTTACAAAATGAGGTGCAAGACATTAGAAGCAAAATAGAGCTATTTGAGGAGCCAAAGGTAAAGCACTGCTACAGGGAAGGCAACAAAGTGGCGGACAATTTATCTAACTGGGGTCTGAATTGTAGCGCCATAACCTGGTATACAACTTTTCAACACCTCACACGGGAGGCTAGAGGGGAGTTTGATATGGATAAGCTCCAATTCCCTTCATTCAGGATGAAACAAAAGAAGAACGACTTTACATTGGATCGACATCTTCTTAGACAATACAATTTTGATGTACCTTGATCTCGCCCAAGTCACACCTCTATTTGGGGTTGTGAAACGGTCGATTACAATAATAATACCCAACAAGGAGTCGGGATTGAATCCACAGGGAGCTTAGATGGGATTAGTGGTATATATTTGGATAAATTTACATTAAGTATTACAATTCTAAAGATATAAAACTAGAGAATATTATTTTTGGATGGTTTTTAAATATATAACTTATTTTGTTGATCGGGGTGTATTATAAAAATCAACACTCAAATACCCACTCAATACCTCTCGGTAAGAAAGTGATTTTTGCCCAATCTTGCTTTCTTAAGTCCAAATGGGTATTGAACAAAACAGTTGATAAAATACTTCAGTTGGGTTTTACTATCTCTAGGTTCAAACCTTTAATTAGGATCAATCTCTTGACTTTATCCCAAATTTTTGTTAGCCAAGTTTTCCTAGACTAAATCTATATTTCTCAAGTAGAGACCAAGTCAAATAGGCATGAACTAATATTTACAACAATTAATTCTATAATTAAAGGCAAGAACAAGGCTAAATGATAAACACCCAATCATAAACAAGCCATAAATAAAACACCCATTAGGTTCACACACTAGGGTTGTGTCACAACCCTAGCTAAAATTTAGCTACTCATAATGGGTATAGAAGAAAATAAAGAAGAGAAGATGATAAAACTCATATTGCAAGATTAAAAGATAAAAATCCAATGTTAAATCATCAAAGTAAGCTAAAGTTGCCTAAAGAGGCAAGTAAAAATGGCTACAGGACTTTCAATATTCAAAACTTCACCTAATTTCGTGAAAGTAGTCTATTTATACAAAGCTGAAATTTTCGGGCAAAATTGTCCTTTCGAAGGTTCTGCGGTCGCACAATTATATGTGCGGTCCGCACTTCTCTTCAGATCTTGATAGGAGTTGATTATGCGGCCGAACAATTCTGGATTGCGGCCGCATCTCTCATATTCTATGGTCCGCACAGTTCTGAGTGCAACTGCACTGAGCTCTTCTGCGGACCGCACATTTCCTGAGTGCGCTCGCATAGCTGTTTCTGCGGCCGCACAATTATTGTGCGGTCCGCATTTCTTCTTGAGCTTGAAACGAAACTCTCTGAACTTTGGCTCTTACGTAGCTTCTGCGACCGCACAATAATTGTGCGGTCCGCACTTTGCATTGGGGCTCTAATGATTTTCCTTCATATTCTGCGGCCGCAGATAGCAATCTGCGGTCCGCACTTGAGCTTTTGTGCCTGATCTTTGTCCTTGTTCAGATCATTCCTCCTTGAGTTGGATTTCATCGTAGTGGCTCATTTTCTAATACTTCTGCAGGTAAGCATATTTTATCAGTTTTTGAGAATACAATTAGACGCTTTTGGACTAAAACGAAAGCTAAAAGGCGCTAATAAGTAGTCAAAATTCTCACTTATCAACTCCCCCAAACTTAAGCTTTTGCTTGTCCTCGAGCAAATAAGGTACTTCCTACCTCCACAAGATAAGAGCTATTCCAGCGAATCTAAGGTGAATCAAACAGACATCAATTGGGACCAATAATTACCCACAACACTTATGAATTATCAACAAGGCAATGATTTGATGTTTTAAGCACAAATAGTGCTAATGTGACACTAGAGCATCAAAAGTTGACTATACTTATCAAGGAAGTTCGCTCTTTCATGTAAGTCATTGTGGATCCCAAACTACTCCTCCTCTACTCTCCGTTAGAATATCTCACTTAAGAATGTAGCACTCACTTCAAGGATTTGTGAAAAGTTCGCTCATCTCTCTCAAAAGAATGTCACAATTATGGCTCTAAGTACCATATGCTCGCCCCTCATGTAAATCACCACTAATGTAAGTTCACTCGGCATGAAATCGCGTAGGGCTTTTTTGAAATGTAATGAAGGCTTTTGTACTAAGGTAGGAAATGTTGGAATAAAACAAGTTCATCTTTCCTTAAGCACTCCATTTTCTCTTTTTGGCTCATATTTTGCCGACTCTTTGATTCATTTTCTTTTTCCTTAGGGGAACTAGAGAGACATAACATCACTCTTTCTTGATCATGATATTCGTTTTCTCCTTCTTTATTTTCTCCATTCTTTGCATTTTTGCTTTTCTTTGAATCCCTTCAACTCTTCAACTTATTCACTTTCATTTTGCATCTTTCTTTCTTTTTCTTTGCCTTTCCTTTTCTTCATTTCTTTTCTCTTTTTGTACCTTGATACCACTTTCAAATTTCTCATCTCTCCCCTAAACTTATATTTTAGCCAATTGTTTCTCAAGAGTATTAAGGAAAGCTCGGGTGCCAAGAGAGGATGACTACAAAACGGGTAAAGGCTTATAACACGGTTATCAAATGAGAAAGGTTTTAGGCTCAAAAGGGTTGACTAGGGATAACAACATTGGTGGGTCATGGAAAATTTCAAAACGGGTCAAGGAGAGCCTACAATCGTTTCTCAAGCCAAGCAAAACTTAGAATTTCACCTAGAAATACATTCGGGGCAAGTGCTAGACCATTCGCACGAGTAGTTAGACTTGCAACAAAACATCTCACCTCTCACACAACTAGATTTCCCAAGAGGATAGAGTCGAGGGCCCACAACAACTGTATTCTAGATTGAAAATCACTAATGGTTCAATTAAATTACTCGATGATTGCTTAAGTAAACACAAGAATCAAAATGTCACTAACTAGAGCTATTTCTTTCCAAGAACTTATTTTTAATCATAAGCATGTTGTTAAGTGTGTTGGTACCAAGTGAAGCATGCTTGACTCTTCTAGTTCGACTTAATTAGGTCCTCTTATTCATTATTACTACTGTTGTTACCTATACATCAAAAATGGACTCAATCCCTTAAGAAGGTTGTCACGCTATCCATCGTTGGGAAGAGTCACCCAGTTCACACAAAAATCACCTTTGGAAAGAACCGTGGCATTAAGAAAACCAAAGGCTTATTGATCACTTAAACATGAAAAGAAACTACTAAATTAAGAAGAAGCTATAAAAGTAAATAAGAAGCTATTAGACTAAACATTGACTACTGAGAAAACAAAATAAAGAAGCTATAAAGTACAACAGCTGAAAGCATAAATGAACATACAAACTGAGAAAGGGTAAGCGAATATATACATCAATAGAGAGTGAAGAATATGTACATAATGAAAGTAAAAATAAAAAGAGAATATTATCAGTTATTACATGGCAATGTCAAATGTTAAATCAAAATAGACTTCGCCCCCCTGAATAAAAATAAGCATTTTCCTCAATTCTTAACAAAATAAAAACAAGGAAGGGAACGAGTAGAGAGGACTCCCTATGTGGTCTCAATGTACATAGCAGCTTCACCTCCCTCAGGCTCCTCCAACTGGATCTCATCATCTTCTGCTCGGGGAGTAGTTGGGTTGGTGAACATCTGTAGCACAGCCTCAACCGTGTGGACAGCATGGTCTGGCTCCTCAGACTGGCCAACTGGTGGCACTGGTGCTGCTGGGTCTACTGGTACTGATAGATTTATCTCCATCAGTAAGTTAAATGGAAGATCTCTGGCTGCTTCTATCTTGGTTACCTCTCATCTCAATTTGTCAACTGATTTCCTCGAAGCCTAAGATTTCCTCGTTTCTTCACCTGCTTCCAAAGCTCCTTAATTTATCCCCCATGTGCCACCAAAGTATCCATGATGGTCTTCTGATTCTCCAATATTATCTTCAAAGTTTCCTCCACTGACGGAGGAATCTTGGGTGCTGGGGTAGAAGTCTGAGCTGCAACAACACTGGATAGGTCAGACAGCTTTGCAGTAGGTGCCTACATCCAGTTGTTGAGACTCGCCAGTATTTGGGAGACTCGCATCACAGAGAGTGGATAAGTAGAGGAGGAAGGCACTGATACTGATGGCCCTGAAGAAGCAGGTGGAGGTATGGCAGTTGTATCGGTGGAAGGCCCGACTGCTGTGGAAGGCATGGCAGCTTAATCTACAACTACCACTGACGGCTCATCAAACTGGCCTATGGTAGTAGTCGACTTACCCTTGTTCTTCGGGTTCCTTGGGTCCTTCAGAGAGTACCAGGAGAAGGGCTTCTTAGCCCTAACCTTCGTATCAAAGCTCTTGGTCTCCAACCCTGCATCCGTGAGATACTCCGTGATAGTGTTGGGATATGGATAGGAGTTTTCACCCTGCTTGACAACAAGAGACATGTTAGCCTACATGATGGCACCCACATTGATTGGGTACCCGGCCATGATGGAAGCAACTAGGACTTCCCGAGGGATTGGGAGATTGTTTTCATTCCGGCTTGGGTCTATGCGCCTACACACAAATATTTGCCACCCTTTTGCTTCAAAGTTGAGGGTGTTTCGATGAATGGTAACCCCTGCTTTGATCCATGGTGGTGGTGGTCATGGAGATTAGCCAAGGGTGAGCTGCATCGCCCATTGCGAACTTCTCTAAATACTGCATCAGCTCCATATCCTCGATCCCCAAATAAGTGTTCAGGGTGCTCTGATCAAATCATACTTTCAATTTCCCCACCTTTCAATTTCCCCACCTTAGTCACCTTAGTCCCCTTCTTGATGTGCGCCACATTGGCGTAGAACTCCCGGACTAAGTGCTCCTTGGCATCCACTACGTGTTGCGTGAACCATTTCCATATTTTTCTGTCTCGAAACTATTGTGCCACATTTGGATTGTACCTATCCAAGTATTTCAAAAGAAACTGATGCTCAAGTGTGAGCGATCTTTGAGGCCACCACTCTCGAAACCTGTTGAATGCAATCAGGCTCACACACCTATCTTCCCAAACTTTCATCTTCTTTGACCTCTCCAGGCC